>JWZX01002810.1:0-18856 GCA_001275005.1 Chrysochromulina tobinii
GGCGACGGCGGGGGCGACGCGGGGGCGACGGTGGTGGCGACGGTGGTTGGCGACGGTGGTGGGAATGGAGGCGGCGGCAACGGAGGCGGCGGCGACGGCGGTGGAAAAGGTGGTGGCGACGGCGGTGGCGACGGTGGTGGGAATGGAGGCGGCGGCAACGGAGGCGGCGGCGTTGGCGGTGGTGGCGAAGGCGGTGGCGAAGGCGGAGGTGATGGGGGGCTCGGCGGCGAGGGTGGCAGTGAGGGCGGAGGTGGAGCGGGCGGCGGTGGAGCGGGCGGCGGTGGAGCGGGCGGCGGTGGCGAGGGTGGAGAGGGCGGCGGCGGCGGCGGCGGCGGATAATGAGTGTGGGGGGTATGCGAATGGGGGGTATGCGAATGGGGGGTATGCGAATGGGGGGTATGCGTGTGGGGCGCATGGGGGTGATGCGGGTGATGCGGGTGATGCGGGTGATGCCTATGGAAGAGGAGTCTCCGGGGCTCTCTTGGGACGTGCTCGTGAACAGCCAGCTCAATGGATGCCGGGGCTACGTCCTGGCTGATGGTTGGGTCGCTGATTAGGATTCCGCTCTTGGCGGTGGCGACCAACGTGAGGGCGATTGTGACTGTCAGCATCCTTCTCCGACAGCGGCGTGTACTCGGTGGGCACCAGCCAATCTGTGCAAGAGAGCCAGTCGAGACGACGGAGTGAGCGTCATCAAGGGTGCAGTGGGCGCAGTGGCCACCAGCGCTGTCGATGTCCGCACAGTTCTCCCAACCGCACCTGTGCGGACAGCGCTTCAGTCGCAGTGATGGGAAAGGTGCGGTGGCCACAGGTGCGGTGGCTGCAGCGCTGGTTCTTTCCAATCTCTTGCCGCGCACCTGCGGACGCGGCTTCCGGCTCGAGCGCGTTCGCCCTTGGTCTCGTGCAAACGAGAGACCCCGCGGCTTTTCAGTTTCGTTGATGAGTGCGGGTATGACGCCGTCGGCGATCGGCCACTCCGAAAAAGGAACTCTTGTCGAGGTAAGTTTAACCTCCGAAAAATGTTAAACGCCAAGGTATGAAGGTGCGTCTGTGAATGATATGAATGTTAACAGACAAAAGCAAGTGAGAAGTGACGAGAACGAAATTCTTCCGTTTCGATTGTCCCCATCGCAGCACTATCGCAGCCGGAAAAACTATCTTGAAAAGTTGAAATCTTCCATCATTGTATGCTGTGAATTTGATCGGCCGTTTCGCAATGTAACGTCACGACGCGTCATCGTCAGTCAATCAGTCTCTTTTGTCATGTCGACACACGGCGCGCCCACCGCTATGCCCTATGCGAGCTTGCGAGGTGCACCTCAGTCCTCAGGCCACCACCTTGGCCACCACATGGTTCCATGCACCCCGGCCACCGCGGCGGTCTCTGCCTCTCTCGAAAAGAGAGTCGCAACACGCAATAGAGCGGACGGTAAGCGGACGGCTCTGCGGGGCGGGACTGGCGCCCGACGCAACGAAACGCGCCTTGCATTACGATACGTAGTACGAAAAGCACGACTCTCTACCTCGCTGGACGCTGGAGCTGGACCGTCTCCGTCAAACTACAAACAAAGCTAAATGCGCAAGTGCGGCTAAAAACGAAAGTGTACCCTACCGCGCCAACCCTGTTTTCCGCCGTCACCACTGTAGGTTCTCGGGAGGCTCTGATAGCCTGATTGTGGCGTGGCTGAGGAGACTCACACACCATTCTGTGAGGCGCCGAGGACGAGGAACCTCTCCCCGTCCCAGGTCCCTCAAGCGTCAACCCCCAGGAACGCTCGCAACCTCGCAACATGGCGGGGCAGTGCATTGACGTCGGTCGTCTGCCACACAGCCTGGTCCCTAGTGAGCGCGAGCACCTGCTGCAGGTAACCCTCGAGGATCTTCCTTCTCTGCTCCTTGAAGACCCTCGACTGCAACTTCCGCGGCATGCGCAGCGCGCCAATCACGAAGCCCTCGCCGAGCCCTTGAGGCACGAGCTGCGGGCAAAGGGTCTTGTGAAGCAATTCAAACAGCGTCAGCCGCTTCTGCGTGGCAAAGACCCTCTGGGTGCCGTCGCCAAGAGCGACCGTCGTGCGGATCCGATACTCAGTGTACCCGTGCTCGTCGGTGAAACTCGAGATCGTGATACTGTCGATGCTCTTCAGCAAGGCCTGCGCCACATCCACTCTTTCAGCCACTTCCGCTGCAGATGCTGGTGCCGATGCCGTGGCGAGTTCGAGTATGATGCTCTCGAACTCAGCCGCTTCCGCTTCCGCAAACTCCTCGGCCTCTGCACCTTCTGCCCCCGCCTCCTCGGCCGCTGTCTCCTCGGCAGGCGCCGCCTTGGGCGCCGCCTGGGCTCGTGTCATCTCAGCCGCTGCGGCCTCAGCAGCGGCCTTCTCCGCCGCGGCCTTCTCAGCCGACTCGGTAGCGGCCATCTCCGCCGCAGCCGCCTCGGCCTCGGCCTCGGCCTCGGCCTCCGCCGCCGCCGCCGCCTCCGCCTCCGCCGCCTCGGCCGCCGCCTTCTCAGCCGCGGCCGCCTCGGCCGCCGCCATCTCAGCCGCGGCCGCCTCGGCCGCCGCCTTCTCAGCCGCGGCCGCCTCAGCCACTGTGACAGCCACCTCGACCTCAGCGGCTGATTTGGTCGTTGACGCTGCTTCGGCCGCTTTCTCAGCCGCAGCCGTCTCAACCGATGCCACCTCAACCGCGGTCTCGTTCTCCTTGCCTGCCACCGTAGTCGCCTCGAACGCAGAGGCAGCCTTCTCGTCGGCTGCCTCTTCTTTCTCCTTCTCCTCGGCAGCGTTTGCCTCCGTCTCCGCCGCCGCTGCCATGGCCTCAGTCGCGGCCGCCTCCGCCGCCTCCGCCTCCGCCTCCGCCGCCACGGCCTCCGCCTCTGCGGCCGCCGCCTTCTCCACAGTCGTGGCCGTGGCCGCACGCTGCCGCGCCTCTGCCACACGCTGGCGTGCATTCGAGGCACGATCGATGTCGTGCTGCGGGTCTGACACGTGGAGCCGCCCCACCTCCCTTTGCTCGGAGGAGTACTCTCCGTACTGCGGGTCTGACAAGTGGAGCCGCCCCACCTCCCTTTGCTCGGAGGAGTACTCTCCGTATTGCGGGTCTGACAAGTGAAGCCGCCCTACCTCCCTTTGCTCGGAGGCATACTGTCCTATGTGCTGTGGGTCATACAGATCGAGCCGCCCCACCGCCCGTGGAGTCGACAGATGGTTTTCGCCGATCTGCGACCTACCAAGGCGAAGCCGCCTCACCCCGGCCTCCGTCGCTGCCAGCGTCGCTGCCTCGGCCCTCGCCTCTATCCCCGCGTCTGCCTCCGCCTCGGCCTCCGCCCCCTCCGCCTCCTCCGCCTCCTCCGCCCCCTCCGCCTCCTCCGCCTCCTCCGCCTCCTCCGACTCCTCCGCCTCCGCCTCCTTCTTCAAGATTGCTGCCTTCGCCTCCGCCGCAGCAGCCTTCGCCTCCGCCGCCTCCGCCTCCGCCTCCGCCGCAGCCACCTCCGCCGCGGTCGTCGCCTCCGCCGCACGCTGTCGCGCCTCTGCCGCACGCCGACGCGCGTTCACGGCATCCTCTCGCGCCTGGGCTTGGCGCTCTGCCTTGAGCCGCGCCCAGCGATTCGCCTCCTCGCGCCGGCGCGCAATCTCATCGGGATTGAGCTCCGCCACGATATTGGTGTCGCCGTCGAGGAGCTTTGATCGCTCGAGGAAGAGCGCCGCTCCCCGTAATCTGTGTCGCGCGAGTCGTGATCTGTGAGTGAGAAGGGTCTCCGCGAGGCGCACAGCGAAGTCCAAGGGCCGCGTGAGCCTACTTCTTCTTCCCTGCTTCTGGCGGCGTGGCGTCCTTCTGCTTCTCGTCAACCTTTCCACTCAGTGCAAGCTCATCACCTTCTAAGAGACGTGCACGCCGGGCAAAGAGGTCCTCGCCACCAGCTGACTCCCGCGATGGCGGCGGCGCAGCATCCTTCTGCTTCTCTTCGACCTTTCCGCTCAGCGCAAGCTCGTCACCCTCCAAGAGTCGTGCACGCCGTGCAAAGAGGTCCTCCCCACCAGCCGCACGTCGTCGAGGCGGCGGCGGCCCAGTGGCGGCTGCCTCCGCCGGTTTTCCCTCCGCGGCAGGCGTCTTGAGCAACTGCCTAATCATCGGAGCAGTTGCCACTGTTCCCTGCGCACCTTCTTGTCCGCGCACGCTCCATGAGGGGCGGCTCCGCGGACCTCGCGCGCCCGGGCGCGCGCGGGGACTCCGGCGAGCCTGTGAGTGTGAAGTCAAAACAGACTAAGAGGAAAATTGACGCTGGCAACAGGCCAGCAAGCGGGGCGCCGCTAAGGAGTGTTGCGATTTTGGGCTTGTTTGGGGCTTTGTTGATACAGCTCATATGCGAGCACGCCGAAGGAGAAGACGTCCGCAGGCAGACCGTACGGCAACCCCTTGTCAACCTCGGGCGCCACGTAGAGCTGCGAGCCGATCCATTCCGTCGGCTGGGGCGCCGGCGGCGCGCCCGGGGCCCGCGGCTACGCCGAAACGCAACGCACGCCGCGCCGATCACTGCGGCGAGCGAGATGAGACGGACAGGTGGTGGCCGTGCGAAGACGGGTGCGCGTAATATGAGACAAAGTTACGGTGCCGGTACCGGTACTTGCGTCCCCAAAAAAGGAATTCGTGGAACTGCGTGGAAGAGAGAAGAGGTCGGCGGCTCGTCCGCGGCCCTCAGCCCAGCATGCCCGAAGGGTACGGTCGCCAATTGTCGCTAGGCAGGCTCAGCCGCGCGCGCTCGGAGTTGATTCCGCCTGCTAGCAAGCTTCCAGCGGCGCGCCGCCCGGGGGCTCCAGGGGCGCGCCGCCCGGGGGCTCGATGGGGTCGTGGGGCTTCGAATTCTATCCGGGCACTGCGAAGCGCGAGCGCATCGCAATGCCGGCCGTGCCTTTGGGCCGCCTCTTCGAGAGATTGGAGGTTGCGATGCGCGTCCTCTACCTCACCCCATGGCTTCTCCTTGCGCTGCTGCTGCTGCTCCGCGTGCTTCCCGCCGAGCCCCTCATCAGCCCGGCAGCCGAGAGTGCCATGTGGTACTACATCATCGTTGTCGGATCCTTCGAGGCCCTCAATTACCTGATGATCATTCCCTTGTCGGCCTGGGATAAAGGGCACGGCGCGAACGCCTTCGGCCACTTGTACTGCTACTTCGGACCCATGGATTACACGCGCCCGAGCCAGTCGGGGCTGACGAACGCGCGCGTGGTGCGCGTGCCCACGAGCGACGGTGAGACCCTCGGCGCGTGGCACGTTCTCCCTGGCGGCGCGCCCTCGCGCGAGGTGGCCGTCGCCGTGGCTGCGGGCGCTCCGATCGACGGCGTGTACGATGAGGCGCTGCGGCGGGCGGATAGCTTGGCGGGTGTCAAGGCGATCCTCTACTTGCATGGTATGGGCTACTGACCACCCCCTTACCTCACCTACCCTCATACCATACTGACCTACCCCTTGACCACACCTACTCCCATATCATACTGACCTAACCCCTTAGGCATGGGCGAGTCGCGCTGCAAGTGGGTGGTCGTCGAGCATCTGAAGTTCATCTCGTCGCTGCTCGGTCTGCATGCACTCGCCATCGACTACCGAGGCTTCGCCGACTCGAGCGGCAGCCCGACGGAGACAGGTCTATGCACAGATGCTGCAGCAGGGGTACAGTGGCTGTGTGAGCACGGCGGCATGCGTCCCGATGAGGTAGTCGTGTGGGCTCACTCGCTCGGCACCGGGGTTGCCGTACGCCTCGCGCTCGCGCTCCAGGCGAAAGACACGCCATTACGAGCGCTCATCCTCGAGTCTCCGTACCTCTCACTGCGGCTGGCGGCGATGAAGCACCCGGCGTCGCTCGCGTATCGGGCGCTCCCGTTTGGGAACTGGCTCGTCTACTCGCTCTGGCGCGGGCGCGACGAGTTAAACACCAAGAAGCGGATAGGCGACTTGGAGCTGCCGATGCTGCTGCTCCATGGCACCGATGACATCATGCTACCCATCCAGCACGGCCAGACGCTCAACGCGCTGCTCTCCGAGCGAGACCCGCGCGTTCAGCTCGTGGCGCCGCACGCCTTCGTCCCTCTAGAGAAGGGCGGCCACCTCGACTCGATCTTCCACGAGGCAACGCTCCCCTCGATCCTCGACTTCCTTCATGGGCGCAGCGGGCGTGCCAAAGCGGCGCTCGCCCCGGACAGAAAACCGCCGACGGACACCTTGCCTCTCGCCGACGTTGAATATTTGTGAACGGACGACACTTATTACTTTTTTCGTCTCTACCGTATACATACACATCATGTGTAAAACTTACAAGTGATACAACGGCGAACGGGGCGGGGATTGGGCGGATAACGCGGGGGCTCGGGCGGGGTTTCCGATATTGACAACATGCTGATCAATATTTAATTGATATAATTACGTGATTACGTTCCGTCCCTTCACGCAGGACGCCGGGGACTCTTCTTCTCGGTTCACTTCTCGGAAACCGCAAGCCGGCTCACAGCCGTTTCACACCAGGGTGTGAAAGGTCTCAGCTCTCCGTCTGCATGTGTCTCATGTGAGGCTTGGCCTGTATTGTATTATATTGTCTTCACAGCTGTGCTGCTTACGTGTTGTGTGTATTCATAATGAAAGGCCGAGACTTGACTTGAGTTTGCTTTTGAAGGCCGGGCGGGGACGATGCCCACAAACTTCATCGTGCTCACGGCCGTGGCCTTCACGCCGCACTGCTGTCCCGTCGTGGGCAGGAGAGGCCCTCCGCGCGCCTCAGTGCAGCTCTCAAATGCGCTGGACGCTGCCAATCGCTGCACGCGGCTGCCCGCCACGCCGTCAGCGGTGACGCTCCAGCTAGGGGGCACGGCGCCGCTCACAGATGGCACGGTGCACCTGCGGCTTGCGAGCGGCGGCGACGATGACGAGCAGCTACTCGTTGTCGCTGCATCGAGCGCGAGCGTCGCAATCTCGCGCGCGTGCCGCGAGCTCGTGCGTGAGCACGGCCTTCAAGTGGCTGCTATCGACGTGGGTGTGAGAGAGGAGCAGGGAACGGCGACGCCACTGCGCCGCGCGCGGCTCGCGACGCAACGCTGGCGGCTGCTTGCCGCGTACGGTGTGTGGGCTGAGCTCCATGCTGCCAACGAGCACGAGCCCGCCGCGACGCAGCCTCACCAGTGCAAGGTGCTCTTCGTCGAGCGCGGCGTGGCCGAGCACACCTCGGCCGCAGCGGCGGCGTCGCTGCATGCGGTGGGCGCGACGCCGGTGGTGGGCGGCGTAGTGCGCGCGGGTAGCGCCCTCCTCGGGCGCCTCGGGCGTGCGCAACTCACGCCGACCTACCCGCCCTCGCTCGCGCTGCGGCTGCTGCGCTACCTGCCGTGGCGCGTGCAGCGGCTAGCGGCGCGTGCCTGGGTGCAGTCGATGCTCGCGGAGCATCCAACGCGCGCCGTGGCGGGCGAGGCGACGCCTTACCGCCATCCGATGGAGAGCGTGCGTGTACTCCCGCTGCTCAGCCCCGCCGCGTGCGCGGACGCCGTCACAGAAGCGGAGGAGTACGCGGCACGCGAGGGCGGGTGGAGTACGGATCGGCATGTGGCCTACCCGACCACCGACATCCCGATCCGATGCCTGCCACGGCTCGAGGCGCTCTGGCGCGAGCGGCTGTTCCCCGCTGTCGAGGCGGAAGCGCGCACCCGCCTCGGCCTCGGCCCCGCCACGCGCGTCCTGCCTCTCGACGTGTTTGTGGTCAAGTACGCTGCGGGAGTGGCGGGAGGCCAGACGGAGCTTGCGGTGCACCGCGACAACGGAGTGCTCACATTCTCTCTGCTGCTCAACGCTCCGTCGGAGTTTGAGGGCGGCGGCACCTATTTCGAGCGTGCGGGGCGCGTCTACCGCCCCTCCCTCGGAGTGGGCGTGCTGCACTCGGCCCTGGTGCGCCACGCCGGTTACCCCATCACTCGGGGTGTGCGCTACGTGCTTGTGGGCTTCTGCGGACTCGAGTCCCCCGCGCTCGCGCCCGGGTTTGCACGCTGGCGCTTTGGGCAGGACCCGCCATGGTTCGTCTCGTCGCGCGTGGTGAGCGATGCGCAGATCCTTCGCCGTGTATGGCCGGCCGCTGGTCTCGCCGGTGGCGATTGGGGAGCTGGGGTGGGGGGAGCTGGGGTGGGGGGAGCTGGGGTGGCAGTGGCGAATGGGGCGACCGAGACGATGGAGGCGATGGAGGCGATGGAGGCGGAGGCGGAGATGGAGGCGGATGCAGAGGAAGAAGTGGTGGAGGAAGAAGTGGCGGAGGAAGAAGTGGTGGCGGTGACGAAGGAAGTGGAGGCAGGGCTGGGGATAGAGGCGAACGCGGCGGCAGGGTTGGAGACGGAGGCGGACGCGGCGGTGGACGAGAAGCCTGGTGCCGAGAAACCTGATACCGAGAAGCCGTGGTACCGGGTGCAGCATGAGAGGGCGGCCCTCGCTCGCACGCGCGGTCGGCTGCTCGCGCGGCATACGGGCGCTCACGGCACTTTGAGCTTCGAGCTTTGGAGAGATGGTGATGACATGGCGGCGCTGCTCGTCGCTCCCGAAGGGTCGCTGGTGGTGGCGAGTATGCTGCTGCGGGCGGGGCCACTCGATAATCCAACGCTTCGACTCTTCAAGCGGCTCCTGCCGCCGCCGCGCCGGCGGCACGTGTGGCTCGGCCGTGTGCGCCGCCCGTTACTCCGCCCTAACCTGCTCGGGGTCGTCCACGTCTACGTGGCGCCGGAGTGGCGAGGCGCGGAGCGTGGCAGCGCGCTCCTCGAGCACGCGCTGCGCGCCCTGCGCGGCCGCGGCGTGACCCATGTACTCACGCTCGCTGATGACCGGGGCAGCGGCAAGCTGCGGGAGTGGTACGAGCGCCACGGCTTCGTCGACACTGCCCAGTTCACGGAGACCGCGATGGTGGCGAGGTTACTTTAGGAGGAGACAATCGTAGTACTGTATTCACAGCCAGTACTGTATTCACAGCCAGTACTGTATTCACAGCCAGTACTGTATTCACAGCTGGTCCGAGGCCGGCCGCTCGCACGTGGCGACGGGGAGGCGAAAGCCTGCCACTTGACCCTTCTCCATGCTCCCAGGAGTGAGCAGAGAGAGAGGCTCGCTAATCACGGGCGCCGCGCTACGCGTCGCCAGGCACGTGCTCGAGGGTGAGTTCGGGCCGATCGTCGCAGAGATCGCGACGTGGCTGCTCGCCAACGGCGCGGCGCCTTGGGTCGAGCTGCTGCGTGAGTTCCAGCCGCGAGTGTCCAAGGCGCATGTGCGCTGCTCGCTCCTCGTGCTGATCCAGCACAATATAGTGCGCTGCACAGAAAAGTCAGAATCGGCGGTTGCGAGTAAGAAGCGCATGGCGATGGCCGCAGTTGCCGCGCCCGTCGCGCTCTATGAGGCGAGCCTCGACGAGATCTTCGTCCGTCCATGCTTCCCGGGCATGCTCAAGATGGCGCGCAAGCGCTTCGGCGCCGATGCGGTGCTGTTGCTTCAGCAGGTCATGGCATGCGGGCGGCTCACGGGTGAGCAGCTCGTCGAGCGCGCATGCGAGATGCATGCTGCCGGCATCACGTCCGCCTCGGCCGACTCACAAGCGCTCGCCGAACGGCGGCAGGCGCTGCACGCGGCCTACATGCGACTGCGAGCCGCTCACTTCCTCTCACGGGTGAGGGGTCTCACGGGAGGGCTCGCAGATGCGGCGGCGGCCGCCGCCGCCGCCGAGGACGCCGCTGCGGCAGCCGCGGCCGAGCCGGCGCCGGAGCCTTCGCCGCCTGAACCAACCTCGGGACGAAAGCGCAAAGGAAGCGGCGCGAGCACGAGCGTGCCCGCCCCCGCCCTGCGCCATCCTGGTGGAGCGCTCGGAGCGCGGGCGAGCGCCGAGGCGGCCAGAACCGAGGAGGAGGCTCTCTGGAGGGTGCACGTACTCAAGTTCCTGCTCGAGCTCAAGCACGCCGCCGTCGAGGAGCTCGTGAGCGATAAGTTCGACCGGGCGGCGGGGGAGATCGTCCACCGTGCGCTGAGGCTCGAGAGCGTCGCCTCGGTCGCCCATCCGGAGCGCGAGGCTTCCTTTGATGAACTCTTCACCGTTGAGGATGTGTTGGGGGCGCTCGGCACGCGCTTCGAGGAGAGCGACCAGCCGGTCAGCGCGCAGCTCGTGTGCAACTACCTCGACACCCTCTGTGCGGACCCAGTACTCACGGTGGCCGCCTCGCTGAACGGCAAGTACGTGCTCAAGCTGCCCGAGCTGCTCAGTGCTCTCAAGCAGCTCCTCCTCGAGCAGGTGGTCGCCGCTAAGCTCGGCGAGCCCGGAGGCCGGCTCTACCGCATCTTGCTGCGCCATCATGCCAACGGCGGCTGCGCCTCGCGAGGTCAGCAGAAGCTCGAGCTCAAGCAGCTCGCGGAGCAAGCACTGCTGCCCGAGCGCGACGCTCGGCCGCTGCTGCTCCGGCTGCTGCAAGACGAGTACGTGTTCCTCCAGGAGGTTCCGCGCACGGCCGACCGGAACCCGAAGACCACCTTTTATTTATGGTACGTCTCGCTGCCGCACGCGCTGCGCACGCTCGAGAGCGAGATCCTGCGCACCCTGCACCACCTCTACGGCCGGCTCGCGCATGAGACCAAACTCGCCCGCGGCGGCCAGGCCGCCGCCGCCGCCGTCGCCGCGGGCAGTGCCAGCCGGGCAGTGCCAGAGCTCGGCGGAGAGACGAGCAGGCAGCAGGTGCTCGATGCTCAGCGTCGGACAGACTACCTCGAGGCAGCCATTCTCAAGCTCCATAAGACGCTGCTCATCCTGCGTCTCCAGCACACTAATTGAGACGCGCGCGGGGTTGGCATTGAGCTCCCTCGATGAGCTCCCGGGTCGGCCGCTGCCAATGCGCTCCGCTGAGCGCTGTGGTCTGTGCGCTGCCATCTGCGCAGCGCTCGTTGCACGCACAAGTGCCCTCTTCAACAACAAGTCGGCAAGAGAGGGAGCTTGCATGCGAGGTTGGGCGGACCAGCCTCCACGGAAGATGTGAGCGTCTTTTGCACAGCCTAAAAAGTGAGCTATTTGTCGAAAAGACGCAGAGCGCAATCATCCCTCCCCGTCGCGCCCGCCGCGCTCCAAATACGGATGTGTCATCCTTCCACCAAGATGTGACCACGATTGCGACGACCAGCAAGCCGATGATGCCATACCAGCGGGCATGCTTGAAGGTTATTCGCCGCATCATGCGCTGCATAAGGTTGCCCGACTCTTCGAGCTCGGCGTTTAGCTGCTTACGGTGCTCGACCGCGCCCACCAAGCGTTGGCGCTGGTTGTAGAGCGCGCCGAGGATGGCATCGCCGAGGGAAGCCGTCTCGGCAATCTGCGGGCACCGACAAAGAGCGAGTCAGCCTCGCAAGGGCGTGTCCAGGGGATGTGCCGCGCGCGCGCGCATACCGTACGCTCCACTTGCACGAGCTCGGGATCGAGCAGCGGCTCGGAAATGCGACCTTGCTGAGCGAACTCCATGGTGAAAGGGGTGTCTGTGAGTTTGTCTGTGCCTGTGAATGTGTTGTCGTGATTTCTATTGCAAGCGTCGCTTCTCCACGCCACACACAGATCGCACATGATCTGACATCACACATAACAAATCATAACTGTGTGCGGTGCTTGGTTGTCTGGGGCATGATGCCACGCGCGGCACGCTAGCCTTGCACGGCAACACATTTCGTCATTAGCACAGATCATGGAACAATCGGTTGAAGCCTCTCCGCATAGCATGCGACTTCTCGCCGTGCCCATGCACATAGGCAAGCCCCCCAAGCATGTCACCACCTCACCTAGCGGCGCCAGCGAAATGGACATGACGCCAAGCGCACTGCAAGCCAAGCATGGTCCCACCGTCAGCAAAGTATGGTCCCCTGCGAGCTCCACCACGTCATACGTAACCCTAACCCCATACCAGCAGCCAGGTGTCGACCACTCAGGTGTCGACCACTTCGTCGACCACTCCATTTCCTCGAGAGTGCTCAACGGTACATCATGGGCTGCGGCGCATACGTGGGCTGTTGCCCATAGTGCATGGGCTGCTGCAGGGGAACGAAGGTTGTGGAGGTGGTAGTGTAGGTCGAAGTCACCTGCGGCTGGCCATAGTTGCCATAGGGATTGCCATACGGATTGGGCATGGCATACGGACTCGCGACGGGCATGGCATACGGACTCGCAACGGGCATCGCGTAGTTGGCCTGCGCCATCGCGTAGTTTGAACCGTACGCGGGCGTCGCCTGCGGCATGGACTGTGCCATCGGCATGGACTGTGCCACCGGCATTCCCACAGGCGCGAGAGGCACGGGCTCGTAGAGCCTTTCTTGCTTGGGTGGCTCCTCGATGAGGCCCCAGTGCGCCTCCATCTCCTTCACAGACACCTTCTTCTCAGCGACCATCGACTCGGTCACGTCGAACCATTTCTTGAAGAAGTCTTTAGAGGTGCCTGCGGCCTCGAACTCGGCCTCGTCGACGGAGTCGAGCCACATACCCGTCCAGTCGTCGCCCGAGTTGTCCTTCTTGTACTCCTCCTCGAGCGCATCGGCGAATCCCTTGAGGATCGAGCTCTTCTTGGGCAGGGGCGGGTTGAGGAGGAGCAGCCGCTGATAGTGCGCGGCCTTGCGCGCCTTGCCCATCTCGTTGTACTTCTTGTACTTAGCCGTCCACATTTGGCACTTGGCCTTGAAGAGGGGGGACGTCGACTTGATTCCGCTCTCGAGCGTTTCGTCGTCCGAAATCTCATCGTCCGCCTTGGACGTGGCCTTGCTGCCTTCTACGCCCGCCTTGCTGATCTCCTCGTTTGTCGGCAGCTCAATCTTCTTCGCCGGCTGTTCGAGCTGGTCTGGGAGTTCGACCCACGCGACCGCGAGACGCTTGTAGTTCCCTTTGCATTTGCTCGAGATGGCTAGCTTGAGGGTGGTGTCGTACTTCTCCTCGTACTTGGCCTTGATCTCCTTGATCTCGTCCTTGTCGTGCGCACCGAGGATGCGGCACACGACGAGCTCGTTCGTCTCATCGCCGGACAAGGCCTTTCTAAGCTGCGCCGCGTACCACTCGGCTGGGCCTTGGAGGAGCGCGAGGAGCGCGTCCTTAACGGGGCCCGAATACTCCTGCGAGATGGCACGCCGGAGCGACGAGTCATACGCCTCCTCATAGTACTTGGCCACTAACGCGTTCTGCGGCGCCGAGTTGTCGCATAGGGTCTCGATGTAGTCGATGGCGCTGTCGTGCAGTTGGTGTGCCTGCTTGCGCGCGAGGGCGTCGTCGACCTTATCGTTGTCAACGTCGCGCTTGCCTTTGAGCATGCGCATCGCGAGAGTCTGCATGTCGCCGCTCAGCACGTCGTCGAGCTTGTCGATGAGGGAGTCATCATGGTAGCCCTCCCACTTGGCCTTGGCAGCGCGCACGCGCCGCGGGTGGCGCGCGCACAGGAACTCGACGAGGGCCCCATGGTCAATCACCATGCCGTCCATGGCTTGGTCGAGGATCATGAGGTCCGCCTGCTCGGCCTGCACGACGAGGAACTTGGCGAGGAACGAGTAGTTGTTGTCCTTCATCTCGTTCTCGATGAGCTTCTGGAGAGGCTCGCCGTACTTGTTGCGGTAGCCGATGTTGACACGGGCAAGGGCGCGCTTGTTGCGCGTAGTGAAGGCGCGGATGAGGGCCGTGTCGTCGGTGCCCCATCCTTTGGTCGCCTCGCGCACGGTCTCGACGTCGAGGAACGCGATGAAGGAGAGCAGCGCCTCGTTCTCGACGAAGAGCCAGTCGAGCATCTCAACGAGCTTGGGCAGCTCCACGTCGCCATTGGACAAGTCGAGCTCGGTGAACCGCTCGGCGCTCCTCGCCGGGTTGGAAGAGATGGTCGAGAGCCACGCGGTGGCGGCGCTCAGGAAGTTGCCCGCCTTGAGCTCCTCCTTGAGAGCCGACCAGAGCGGCTGGCCGTACTTGCGCTCGAAGGCCTCGGCGACGGCCGCCATCCCGTCGCCATCGAAGCCGCCGAGCATGCGCGTCATCACGTCGGAGTCCCGTCCCCAGCCTTCCATGGCCTTCTTCAGGCGCATCGCGACGTACTCGGGCTTGGGCATGATGAGCGCGTGGAGCGCGTCGAAGAGACGCTCGCCGCACTTGCCCTTGAGCGCCTTGGTGAGCGACGTCTCAAACTTCTTCTCATACATCTGGGCCACGAGCTGGTTCTGGTTGGTCGTATTCTTGCCGATGATGTCGATGATAAAGGATTCATGAAAGTCCTCAAAGAAGCCCTTCTCGAACTCCTCGTGCAGGCAGTCGACCTGCTTGGCGGCGAGCTCCTCGTCCATGTCCGTCGTCTCCACCCGCTCACCTTGGAACAGAAGGAACAGCAGCCGGCGCAGGTGAATGAACCCGTTGCCGATCCAGCCGTCGAGCTCCCCCTTCAGGTAGTCGACCAGGCTCTTGTCCGTGCGCCCCTCCCACTTTTTCTTGCCCGCCTGGAGCTCGGCCTGCGTGTGCGTGACGAAGACCTCGAGCAGCATCAATTCGTCGCAGCCCATGCCCTTGCACGCCAAATCGATGATGTCCGCCACGTACTCGTCGGGCGCCGCCATCGCGAAGAACATCATGCGGCCATACGAGCGGCTGTCCGCCTCGCCCTTGACCTCGGCGCGCAGGTCTTTGTCGTACATGGTGCGATACCGCTGGCGAGTGCGCGTCAGCTGGCTCTTGGTGCGCGTGCACAGCGCCGCGATCAGCTTGTCGTCGTTGCAGCCGAGGCCCAAGAAGCCGCCGTTCATCGCCTCGTTGACCGTTTCGCTGTCATAGATCGCCACGTACTCCTTGAGGCGCCGATTGTGCGCCTGGAGGCGCGTGCAGGTGTCGAGCACGATCGCCTTGTCGTCGGAATGTTCAGCCCGCGCTTTGAGACATGAGGCGATGAAAGTATCACTGCCCGCCTTGGTCTTGACGGCATCCTGCTCCGCGATCTCGAGCCGATCCTTGACCAGCTCGGTCTGGACCTGAGCCGTCTCGATGGGCGTCGCGTCGATGTCCGGAGCGCTCACAGGCTCAGCCTCGGTGCTTCCGCCGCAACCCATTGTTCCGATGCGATGCACGTAGGCGTGCGATGATGAAAGTCGCGAATCAGGAACACTTCTGAACAGCAATTTGCCACGTGGCGATTGGACTTGGACCAGGGGGCCGTGAGCTAGCTTGGAGTCTCGCGTATCGCGGAGCTCGCATTGAAGAACTCATTGTGTAGTTGCAAAACTTCGCGCGTCTTCGCGCCGACAATTCAGCGGTCCCTGCTTGGGAGGGACAGAAGACGGAGAGGCACGTCCATCCCGTGATCACTCCTGCACCCATCTCGGGAGTTGCTGCCCGTCAGCACCCGCCTGATAATCCCGACCCTCACGAGCGCCCTCGTCTCGGAGACCATGGAGGTCGACGACGTCGACGAGCTGAAGCCGCAGTTGTTCGACCTGAACGGCGACACGGACCACGAAGACGATTTTCCCGCAACCACCACCAGCGTTGCCAATTCGTCAGCCGACGAGCCTTCCGGAGCACATGAAGTGGCCGACGCCAACTCCGACGCTCTCGCAGGCCACGAAGTCGACATCATGCCCGCCTCAGCATCACCACCAACACCAGATACACTCTCACCAGAACCTGCAGCACCAGCGGCTCCTCCGTGGCCCGCGCTGGCGCTGGGAGACCCAGCAGCACCTCCCGCTCCTCCGTGGCCCGTGGCATCCACCGCCGCATCGACCTCCACAAGCGCGACCGCATCGGTCGCGGCGCAGCCCACACCGGAGCCAGCGTACAAGCCGTGCGGCATCAACGGGTGCATCCTCGCCGAGAGGCACGGCGGCTCATGCATCTTCCCCTTTCTCGACGGCCCACGCCGGCGCGACCACGTGGCACGCATCGACCACCCGCCGCTGCCGCCACCGCTGCCGCCACCGCTGCCGCGCGCGGCCGCGACAGGCGGGCCACGCCCGCCGCGCCCTCCGAAGCTGCCGCCAGGAGCGCCCGTGAACTTTGTGTCTCGCACGGGCCACGTGGATGGGGATCTGTGGGAAGTGGAGGCACTGCTCGACCGGCGGATCGGACGGTACAAGCGGACTGAGTACCTGGTGAGCTGGCGCGGCTGGCCGGCTGAGCACCAGACATGGGAGCCAGCCAAGAATATCGATGCCGAGCTCGTCGCCGAGTACAATGCCGCCCATCCGTTACCGCCACCGAGTGAATCCGAGGAGCCACCTGCAGCTGTGCCTGTCGCAGCGGGCGCGAGCGCCGCCGGCGGCGGTGGCTGTGGCTCCTCGCGCGGGGCTGCACTGGCCGAGGCAGTGGAGGGCGGCCCCATCGGAGCGGTCGAGCGCCGTCTTGGTGAGAGGCAAGCCCTCAAGTATGCCCTCGCCCTCTCCAGTGCGGGCACCACGCACAAGGGTGCGCCAGCGTCGGCACCGCTGCCGCCTGACGCCGGCGCTCTTCCGGACGAGCCCACCCTCGCCAAGCCCACCCTCGCCAAGCCCACCCTCGCCAAGCCCACCCTCGCCAAGCCTACCCTCGCCGAGCCCACCCTCGCCGAGCCCACGCTGGCCGAGCCCACGCTGGCCGAGCCTACCATCGCCGAGTTGATGCGTGCCTGCCGCTCCGAGGCCTACAGGGCCGCGTTTGAGGAGAAGGGATGGACTGTTCCCTACCTCTTCACTGTGGGCAAGCGCGAGCTCGAGAGCATGCTCGTCGAGTGTAGCATGAAGGCCGGGCACGCAGCCAAGTTTCTCGCTCTCTTTGACGTCTTCAAAGCCGTTCGCCAGAGCCCATTCGCCAGCAACACGCGCAAGGCGGAAGCCGAGGAGGCGGCGGAGGTCGAGGAGGCGAACATCGAGGAAGCGGTAGTCGAGGAGGCGGAGGTTTACGAGGAGGACGAGGTTGAGGACGAGGTTGAAGACGAGGTGGAGGACGAGGTGGAGGACGAGGGGGAGGACGAGAAGATGGGCGAGGGGGACGTGACGGCGGGGGCCACCGCGCTGCCGACAGTGGCCGAGGGGTTCTCTCTTCACCTCGCTCCTGGCAACCGTAGTGGTTACCTGGGTGTCTGCTGGCTCAAGACCAGCCAACGTTACCGAGCGCGCTACCGGCGGCGCGAGCTCGGATTTTATCGGACCGCCGTCGAGGCGGCTGTGGCGCTGGCACGTGCAATGGCGGCGGAGGCCCCTTCCTCGAAGAGGGTGGCCCCTTCACCGGCCCCCATACCTCCCATATACCCCCCGTAACGAGATAGGGGCGCCTTCACCGAACGGCGCGAGGCTCGATGACTCGTCAGACGAGGACGACATACCTCTCATCCCATCGCGCCGCCGTGCCAGCCAGAGTGCCAACCAAAGCGCCGCCATCGCGGCTGTCGCAGCTGCCGCGGACCCAACCGTTGGCACGGCCACCTCCGCCACTGCTTTGTCACGTGCTGGAGCCGCTAACACTCCGGCCGCCGCCCCGACGCTTTTTTTCAGAATGAAGCGCTCTCGCACGCCCACCCCGCCGCCTATGCTTGAGGCGGCTGCAGGCGAGGAGAGGCTGGTCCATCAGGGGCAACCCGAGGCAACCAGACGCCACCAGGCGGCTGCAGGCGAGGAGAGAGCCTCGAAAGGCAACTCGCCAAAGTCGTCGAAGTTGGCGGTTGCGGAATTGGCATGGCGCACTAGTACCCGGTCGCAGCGAGGCGAGTGCGCCAAGCGCGCCAAGGGCGCCGTCGAGCAGGAGGCCCTCGGCGGCGCCAGGGATGCGGCAGCTGCGGTTGGCTCGAGCAGCGAATGTAGCGGTTTGCCCCTTCCTTCCTCACGCAAGGCATTCGTCGTGCTGCCCAAGATGGGCACGATGAGCAAGAGTGAGCAAACGCGTGCCGAGACGGCGCTGTCTCGTCACTTTGGGCGTTTCGGCACCGTCGAGAGCTTGAAGGTGCGAGGAAACGCTGCTTTCGTCGAGTGGAAGACGCCCGAGGCAGCGGCACGTGCACTAGCTATGCCCAAGCAAGTCATCGAAGAGCTCCCGTCTCCATCGGGCTCATGCTCGTTTGCCGTCCGCGTGAAACCGTTCAAAGAGAGATGCATGGCTTCTGCCGGGCGCGGCCGCCGCGATGAGCGCGAGGGGCGCACTGCCGCAAGGCGCGACCCCTCCCGCTCCTGCTCCCGCTCCCGCTCCTGCTCCCGCTCCCGCTCCCGCTCCCGCTCCCGCTCCCGCTCCCGCTCCCGCTCCCGCTCCCGCTCCCGCTCCCGCTCGCGCGCCCGCTCCCGATCCCGCTCCCGCTCCAGCGACCGCTCGCACTCCAGCTCGCGCTGCCGTAAGCGTGGGCGTGAACGCAGCCGTGAGCGTGAGGGCCGCCGCGAGCGCCGGCAACATTGCTCGCAATCGCCCCGCCGCTCTCGATCAGCGAGCCGCTACTCGCGCTCGCCCCGCCGCCGCTCGCGCTCACCGCGGCATCGCTCGCGCTCGCCGAGCCGCCGCTCGCGCTCACCCCGGCGCCGCTCGCGCTCACCCCGGCGCCGCTCGCGCTCACCCCGGCGCCGCTCGCGCTCGCCCCGCCGCCGTCGCTCGTGCTCGCGAGAGCGTGACTCGTACCGACGCTCGCGCAGCCATCGACGCCACAGCGCCTCCCACAGCCCACGACGCAGCCCACACCGCCGCACATCCAGCCCCGAAATCGCCCCAACAGCCGCCCCCCCAGCCGCCCCCGCAGCTGCTGCCATGGCCGCCGCGACCGGTGCCACCGCCGACTCTCGATGCGCCGACGCAATGGCGGCGGCGGCGGCGGCGGCGGCGGCGGCGGCGACGGCGGCAGCGGCGGCGGCGGCGGCAGAGGCGGGGGCAGCGGCGGCG
>JWZX01002811.1:0-14998 GCA_001275005.1 Chrysochromulina tobinii
AGAGGCCGAGGTGGCAGCAGAGGCCGAGGTGGCAGCAGAGGCCGAGGTGGCAGCAGAGGCCGAGGTGGCAGCAGAGGCCGAGGTGGCAACAGAGCCGGAGCCAGCTGTTGCTTCCGAGCCAGATGCAGACGCGAACGAGCTCGCACCGAGCTCGAGTGCCCATCTCGACGCGGACGAGCTCGTGCCGAGCTCGAGTGCCCATCTCGACGCGGACGAGCTCGCGCCGATCTCGAGTGCCCATCTCGACGCGGACGAGCTCGTGCCGATCTCGAGCCTGATCGACCTTCGCTGCAACATCGCAGCTCAGCCTGACTCCACCCTTTTGGTTTCGTTTGTATGGGGACCCATCAAGCGCTTGTTGGCCGCAGCAGCGCCCGAACACACAGCAGCGCCCGAGGCCGAAGCAGCGCCCGAACACACAGCAGCGCCCGAGGCCGCAGCAGCGCCCGAACACACAGCAGCGCCCGAGGCCGCAGCAGCGCCCGAACCCGCAGCAGCGCCCGAACCCGCAGCAGCGCCCGAACCCGCAGCAGCGCCCGAGGCCGCAGCAGAGCCTCGTGGCAGCTTGTTGCATGCCTATCAGCTTCGGAGCGGCGCGCCCGACGACGCCCGGGACGACGCTAATGAGGGCGGCAAGTTCTCGGTGCAACTCTTGCTCAACGAGGAGGGCGACTTCAATGTCGAGATCCAAACTCCGCCTGCGGAGACCGAACCCGCAGCAGAGCCCGAGGTGGCAGCAGAAGCCGAGGTGGCAGCAGAGGCCGAGGTGGCAGCAGAGGCCGAGGTGGCAGCAGAGGCCGAGGTGGCAGTACAGGCCGAGGTGGCAGCAGAGGCCGAGGTGGCAGCAGAGGCCGAGGTGGCAGCAGAGGCCGAGGAAAAAAAAAATTTCACCAGGTCGCGAAGGGGTCCGACTCCATTCCGGTGGCCGTGATGGGCGACTACCTGAGCAGCAGAGGCGACATCTCCGCCAAGACGATTGAGAGCATGGTGTTCGACATGGACTCCAACGGTGACGGCCACATCGACCTGCACGAGTGGCGGCGCGCCTGGAAGACGTTTGGAAAAGACCGTTCTGCGGAAGAAGAAGTCGAGCAGCCGCTGGCCGCGCCGCGGACCAGGGTGACCTTCGCGCGAGAAATCGATGAGCCCACGACGGCACCGAACGCAGCGGGTGTGGCGGGGGCAGAAGCCTTGCGCAAGGCGCTGCTCTCGCAGGTGCTCCGCGTGATCGACTTATTTCGCAAGCTCGACGCAAATAATGATGGCAAGGTCTCGAGCGCAGAGTTCCGACGCGTGCTGCCGCTCCTGGCCACTGCTGGTGTGTTGAACGCGGCGTCCTTTGCCGAAGCGGACGTCGACTCGCTCTTTGCCCTGCTGGACCTTGATGGCTCGGGCTCGATCGAGTACAGCGAGCTGCACAAGAGGCTGCGGCAGGGGCTGAGCGTGACCCTCGATCAAAAGCTGCAGGCCGGTGCGGTACTATTCGACGTCGAGGCCAAGAGTCGCACAGCCATCGCGGCAGGCGAGGCAGGCGCGGCGGGCGCGGCGGGCGCGGCGGGCGCGGCGGGCGCGGCGAGCGTGGGGGCCGCTGCTCCGAGCGAGACGGCGGCGACAGCCAAGATGCGCCTCGAGCAGGCCAAGCGCCAGTTTAATAACTTGTCAGCGGATGTGCGCCTCGATCGAATCTACGACTCAGCGCCACGGATCGGGGTCTACGACTGGACGCAGTACCGGACGCGCCACGGGCGACGTAGCCGCCCCGCCGAGCCGCCGGCTGAAGCGCTGCCAGTGCTGCTGTCTCCGAGGTACGGCAGGGCTAGGCCCCTGGCGCCACCGGCCTCCAAGAAGGCGGCTGCCGCACTGCCTGTGGCTGCGCTCATCTCGCCAAGGGTTTTGGGCGGGCTTCATGCTGGCTCCGAGGCAAGCTCTGAGGTCCCTTCGCCGCGCCCTCCCGCGCCAGCCAATCCTTGGCAAGCCGTGCCACCCAGTGTCAATCAGTGGCAGTCGGTGCTACCCAGTGGCGAGAAGCGGGCACTCACGCACGGCAATCAGCGGCACTCAATGCCCGCGCACGGCTCCCCCTACGGCCCACCCCTGCCCCGCCGGCACCGCGATGCCCCGCTGTCCGAAGGAGCGAAGTGGGCCGCCGGCTCTGAAGGCGACCAGCTGGACCACTTGCTCGCGGCGGCCGCGGCGCTGAAGACGCCCACGTGGCAGCAGGCGTGGCAGCAAGCGGCGGAGACCACCCAACGCGTCAAAGCGAGCGCGCGCCCCGAGCGCGATGTGCGGGCGCCCATCCTGCCCGCCGCGCTGCGCCTCGACAAGGGCCGCAGCAGCAACCCCGCCTATTGGGACAAAGATCACATCGAGCGCACCCTCGTGCAACCCTGGGGAGGGCCTCCGTCAGATCATTACAATTAGGAGCTCGTACACAGCGCCTTCTTGCGTACAGCTCTCTCGCGCTGCGGCACGGCAGCTCTCAGCGCGGTCAGGGCACAAAACCCTGAATTACTGGACTCATAGCACGAACCAGCGCTACGATTTAACGATTAGACTTATCGAGTTAGATGGTACCCTAGAGGACTCATGATTGTTAGACTAAATTGAAACACTATGGTCGTTGGTCCAGTATCAACTATAATTGAACAAGCACACCTACCATACCTACATGCATACCTACCGTATACGGTAGTGAGTGTCTTCTCACACTGGCCGCCGCGAACCGCTCGATACGATGAGTCAGCGATTGTGCCAGGATCAGTTCGGCCGACTGGCTGCTAGCCATCAGCGCGTAGTATGCGCTCACTGCGGCACATAGACGCCGTACACGCCATTCGACAACTCGCTCAGCGCGAATCGCAGCCCGTCGACGCCCGCGTAGTTGTAGATCGTGTAGTTGTGCATCTGGTGCGTGTGCTCCGGGTGCGGCAACTCGATTTTTTCATTCAGTCTCTTGCCACTTGCTCGTGTCTTGCCACTTGCTCGTGTCTTGCCACTTGCTCGTGTCTTGCCACTTGCTCGATGGCGCCGATGCTCATCGCTCAGTCGCTCAGTCGTATACGTTCACAATGAGATCCTTTGCGCCCGCCATGTGCCTCGCGGCGTCGATGCCAATGGAAGCGAACTCAGTAAAGAGCATCATGCCCGGAAGGAACAGAATGTACTGCAAGAGAACGAAGCCGACGGAGTCGTACTTCATCGTCACGTCTCCGAATCCGATGGATGAGACCGACACGAAGAAGAAGTAGATGCCGCGCGCCACTTCCGCGATGTACGAGACCTCCTTCCCTTTGGCCTCCCAGTCGCCCGAGAGCAGGGAGTAATCCAGGGTACATAGCAGCGCGAAGAGGGTCGAGTACAACAAGAGTAGCGTGGCGGTGGCACACACCTTGAAGAGGACTAGGTACCCGTAATTGTGGACCTTGCGCTCGCCCAATCGCACACTCTCGCCCGTTCGCAAGAACCAGCTCTCATACTGCTGCTTGAGGAAGCGGTCGAAGGCCGCGACAAGAGTACCGATGAAGAAAGAAGAGACGATGATGCCAAACAGCCCAAAGAAGATCACCGCCGTGCGGCCCGCCGTTGTAACGGGCGCAAATGTACCGTAACCGATGGTGAACATGACCTGCAGAGCGAAGAAGAGCGAACCGGCCATGGTCCATTTCAAGTCATCTTCGCTGGGTGGCCCTTGAATGCACTCCAGCTTCAACTGCTCGTAAAGCTCACGAAGCGCCACCAGCTCCCCTGTCGCATTGTACGGCATCGCCGGCGCCATCACCTCTTCTTCCGTGCCATTGACGTCTATATCGAGCCCCGCCTCTATCTCCAGCACCTCGTCTAACCCAGCCTCTGAGCGCTCATTGCCCGACTCGGCCAGCCAGAACAGAAGCGCGCCGATCCACGCAGTCACGCAGACGACGCAAAAGACCATGAAAAGCAGGCAGCCGAAGCTCGGATTGGTACAGCTCTGCTGTGTCTCCGTTGTCTCCGTCGTCTCCTTTGTCTCTAGCAGTGCGCTGCATTCGCCAGTAGCTTGCGTAGGTGCTTGAGCCTTCGCCATTCGGTGGCGCAACCCAAATCGAGCCAGAAGGCGTCCGGCCACCATAAAAGGCAAGGCACACTCCAACCATCGACACTAAAACGATCGCGCCAGGCCCCCGCGGACGCGATTGTAGTCTGTACGTGTATACTGTTGATGTCACATGCGAAACGAGAAGTGTAATATGAACTCGCCGCCACACCCCTCTACAAATTCGAGGGTGTGAAGGTAGGGTAGTGTCGTGCAGTAGTGAGAGCATGCACGCATCTTCTGGAGGTGTGACGCCCGAGCGCCTCATCTCTCCTCCACTCGCCCTCAGCTGAAGAAGTACGTGCTGTCCCTCACGCAGGTGATGTCTAGATCGCCCTGCTCGGGCGGCGGCGGTAGGCGATCCCATCTCACTTGGGGGAATCGCTCCATGAGCTCCGCATGCAAGCACTTGAGGTTGGTGGCCGTGTGCAGCTCGATAAAAGCCTCGCGCAGCAGCACGTTCATGCGCGGCACGTCGCATGCGTGCGTCCAAAACGAGTCGTGCACAGCAGCAAAGGTGAGACCCTCGTTCACACAGCGCGTCGCCGTCATCAGCATGTGCGACGAGTCTAACGAGTGCACGTAATTGGGTGGCAACGCGGAGCGCTGCTTGGCCTTGAGCACTGGTGCTTTCGAGTTGTCGTCGAGCAGGTCCAGCTGGTCCGGGTCGTAGATCGTCGCCATGTTGAAGGGCGTCTTGACGCGGCGTCCCTTGACGTTGAAATAGGGCTGGAGCACTGGCCAGCCTAGCGGAGTTCCCCACACCACAGGCTGGTTCGTATCCTTGGCGATCTGGGTGGCGACGTCGGCGAGCCAGCCCATAGCATTGGTCGCGCCCGAGAAGACCTCGCCCATCGAGCCGAACGTGAGCTTGCTCGTGTACTGCGCGAGGCGTCGCAGCTCATCTCGACTCATTGGGCGCACAAAGCCGCCCGCGTCGTTGATGTCCTTGAGCCGATTGTAGATTTGGTCGCGTGCGCCGATGCGTGTGACGCCATACACGGAGGTCATCACCGTCTGCTTCACGACCTTCCGGGAGATCAGACCATCCAGAAGCCTCGCGGCTTCGATCTCCGCATCGCGCGCCGCAATCGCCGCCTCATCGAGGCCCTCCAACTCCTTCGCAGCCGCAGCCGCGGAGGCGCAACTCACTCCCTCACTCCGGCTCACTTCACACCTCACTTCACGACTCAACGGTCGCGCTGCCGACGCGGCCACCTGCTGCTGCACGAGCAAGGTCACACCCGAATAGACGTCCGAAGGCCGGTCGGCGGGCACCAGGTTGACCTGCGTCGCCCCGAGCCGATCGCGACCGAGCGCCGCGTAGTGCTGCAGCCCGTTGCACGAGCCATCCTGCTGCACCGGCAAGGCCGAGTGAAAGTCGCGCGCCAAGCCGCCCTCGTCAAGGTGCCGCTCCACCGCTTGCAACTCGAAGACACACTGGAGGGCCTGTACTGGGTTCTCGGCGCCCATCCACCACGTGCTCGAGGCCTCAGCGAGGGGCTGCTCGTCGACGGAGCGCACGAGGCCTTCTGCGATCCGCGCCTCGGTCCAGGCCGCGCGCTCGTGCAGTGGCAGCTTATCCTTGCCATACAGATTCGCGAGCTGCACCTTGAGCCAAAAATGGCCCGACTCGCCGAGCGGCTTAGCGAGAGCGAATTGCAGCAGACCGCGGGCGAGGTCATCACCCAAATACTGGAGGTGTGGGCCGACCGCGTACACGCGTCCACGGAAGTCGAGGTTGTGTGGAAAGTAGAAGGGGGTGTCGGCAAACTCGGCCGCCACATCGAGCTTCAACCTTGCCGAAATCCTCTGCGATTGGAAGTTGTACTGACGCAGCCGCGCGACGTTGAGCTCCTCACTGTAGCGCGCGTTTAGCGCATCGATCTCCTTATCGTACGCGCTCTGCTGCTCGTGGGATGCATCTGGCGGCGGCATGGGAGGCAGCGATGGCGGCGGCGGCATCTCCACGGCCGACGGGCAGTCTGGTATGAATGGAAGTCCTGAGGGGTATGCCTCCCACATGAACTCGACCAGCGATAGCACGCGCTTGTTGACGCGCCACTCCGTGCGAGATAAGGCGTTGAGTCCATCGAGCATCGGCTGCATGACCTCCTGCGGAGTGGACTTGATGATCTGCGCGTGCTGCACCGAGTCCGTGCGCACAAACTGCGTCGCGATGTGCAGCTGGCCGCCTCGTGGCATCTCGCCCACCCCAGGCTTGGACCACGCCAAGGGCGGCGTGAGCATCGGCTTGGCCTCAGGGTCAAGGGTGTGCCGCAAGAAGCGTAGGTCGCCCGCCACGAGCGTGTCGTACAAGAGCGGATGAGCGCACACGTACGTGAGCGACTCGTACTGCTTCTTACGGCGCCCCCCTCCGCCGCCAAGCTTCTCGCGAAGGCTCGCCCCATTCTTCTGGTACACGCAGAACGCCGCCGGCCCGAACTCA
Source organism: Chrysochromulina tobinii (assembly GCA_001275005.1). NCBI lineage: Eukaryota > Haptophyta > Prymnesiales > Chrysochromulinaceae > Chrysochromulina > Chrysochromulina tobinii. Next base: position 6,519 of record JWZX01002811.1, read on the forward strand.
TTCTCGCCTCCAGTGTGAAGCTCATTTCGGCCATCGTTTCGTGGCTCGTACATGCCGTTGGCATGGGGCTCGTTTGCGCCCGAAGCGGCCTCCGGAGAACCGGAAGGCGAGGTGCCCTCAAGAGCAGCAGGCAGCATGTCGGGGCGCGCGAGGGCACTCTGCTGTGAAGGTGCAAAGAGATCATCGTCCTCGTCGCCCAGCCAACCGTCAGCAGCCTGAGCAGCAGCAGCAGCAGCGTCCTCATCGAGGGTCTCGCGGGCCATCCGTCCGGCCATCCGTCCGTCGTCTTCGTCCTCGTCGATCTCGTGCAGCGAGCTCGGCTCAGGCCGATCCCAACCCTCAGGCAGATCTCGCGCTATCTGGAAGGCCCAATCGTCGTCCCCGCCGCCGCCGCCGCCGCCGCCGCCGCCGCCGTCGGACGTGTCTCGTGCCATGACCTGCTCAACCATGGCCCAGTACACCTTGCGTGCGCGCGCCATCTCATCGCCACGCGGCCTAAAGAAGGCGTTCTGCACGAGCGTACGCACGAGATAGCCGCCAAGCTGCACCTTGAGAGCGCTCCCCCACTGCGGGCCGAGAGCGGGCCCATTTCCCTCTCCCCCCGGCCCATTCCGTAACGACCGGATAGCCTTTGCGACTTGCCTCTCGTTGAAGCTCGCCGCCGTAACCACTTGCTTTCGCTTGTAGCCAATGAGTCGTGCACGCTGCTCGTGCGCATCCTCACCAGCATCCTCACCAGCGACGCCGCCATCCCTCGGCCCGTCTTCGCCTTCCAGGCTCAGCTCGCCCGCCACCTCGACTTCGCGCCGATCCCGGGGCGCATCTCCCTCGGTCTCGCGCCGATCCCGGGGCGCATCTCCCTCGATCTCGCGCCGATCCCGGGGCGCATCTCCCTCGATCTCGCGCCGATCCCGGGACGCATCTCCCTCGATCTCGCGCCGATCCCGGGGCGCATCTCCCTCGATCTCGCGCAGCTGCTCGCTCCGATACCGAACGAGGTCCTCGCGTTGGTAGTGCGACTGCACCATCGTCGCGAGCTCGATGGCGAGTCTCGTCAGCTGGACGCCCTCGACCTCGCTCGGTTGGAGCAGCTCGGACGTCACGTGGTTGAGCGAGATCGCGGCGAGATGCTCCGCGAGCTTTTCGAGTCGCTCGCTGAGATTCTTCTCATAGGTGCTTCGAAGCTGGGTCTCAGCGGCCCAACGGCAGTAGATATCGTCGCCCAATACTGAGCGCAAGTCCGGCTCCGCTGGCGTTGCTCCTCCTTCTGCTGTTGCTGCTGCCTCTGATCCTGCTGAGGCATCTGCTTCTGCTGCTCCTGCAGCAGCGGCTTCGGCGGGCGCAACGACCGCCTGGCGACGCCTCTTGCCCACCTTGCCATTCCGTGCGCTCTTGATCTGCCGAGCGAGGGTCGCGCGCTCCGTCTGTGCTGCCGGCGTGCCGTGCGCCCCCACCAGCTCGATCGCGCGGCGCACGTCTTGAGGCTTCGCCTCCCGAGGCAGCGCAAGCACGCGCTCCTCTGCTGCCAGCAGCGCCTCGAGCACGTGTGGAACGCCCGCTTCTCTCGGTTTGGCGATCAGACGACGCACTGCGTCGAGCGCGACGTCACGCGGTCCGGAGGTGGAGTCGTTGAGGAGCGCTCCGAACGTCGCCGTGGGCACCTTCGAGCGCTTGCGCAGCTCGGACGGCGACTCGCCCGATGCCCACGCGAGCATATCTGCATGCAACTGGGCCGCGACCTTGGTGAACCATCCGGCGCTTACCATCTCGCGCTGCGACGAGCGCCGGTCGAGCAGCTCGGAGGAGGTGAGCTTGGTGCGCGTCTGCACCTGCGCGTACCGGCTCCGATACTCGGCCACCGCGATGTCGATCGAGTGCAGCTCGAGCACCTCCTGCCGCCACTGCCGCTGCTCGCACTCGCTCAAGCCAACGGGGGGGTCCACATCGAGCATCTCGCGCCACGAGGTTCGTGTGGTGGCGTTCCACGGCGACAGCGAGGGTGCTTCGGAGCAGCGCGGGTAGTACAGCACCACTGGGTTGCCGAGCACGTCCAACGCTCCGCGCTCATCCGGCGCGGCTCTCGTGTGGGTGGAGGAGGTTTGGACGGAGGCGGAGGCGGTGCTTTGCAGCTCAATGTAGGCATCCATCGTCGCTTCGTCGAGCAAGTCGGACGTCGAACCGAAGGTCTCCACATCGGAGAGCGTCGAACGCAGCCGCACTCCAAAAGAATGTCGCGCAGGCAGCCTTCGCATGCGGGCGCAAGCTCTCGGCAGCATCATTTGAAGCCTGATGCCAACTACCTTGCGCCGGATGCATGCACAGAGCCAGCTCCGTCGCCACCTTGGCAGGCCACGAGGTAGGACCCGCGCACAAGGCAATTTCCTTTCCGGTACAACTTTCGGAACCCATTATCCGGAAGGTCGCGAAAATTCGGGGGACATCCAACACTCCAAGGCAAGGCTTGGGCGCTCTGCAGAGTTCAGGCACCTTGTCCGTGACCCCAATTTGTTCATTTGGCAGTCATTTCATTGGTGCATTCATTGGGTGGACTCGCAGCAACCTACGCTCTAACTACGACTGCACAGCTCCTGCAGCTAGACCACCGATCCAGTTGTTGGGTCCCCTAGAACGGGTACATGTATTAACACTTGGCCGCGTTTTCATTTCATGCCTCTCATCGTCCAATTCTACAAGAAGCTCTGCTCGAGCATCCTCGCGCTGCGGCCCAGTCCAGCCACCTGCACCAATGCAGGCATCCCAATCCCCGCGCGGGGACAAGTTGGCGAGCGGCGTTAAGAAGCTCAAGGCGGCGAGCAAGCTGACATTGCCGCTGCCACCGTCTGCTGCCCCCACACGCGGCGAGGGTCCTCCGCCGGCGCCGTCGGGCAGCATATCAAATCGCAAGGCTGGGGCTTCCTCGCTGCGACTATCCGTGAGCACGGTCGCTGCCGTAGCCTCGGCTGGCCAACTCAGCCAGCGCAAGAATGGCAAGGCCTCGCCCAGAAGTGCAAAGCCCTCGGGGTCCGCCAAGAAGGCCGACGGCAGCGTGTCGCATCGGGACGGCGGCAGCGGCGGCCAATTGAGCACTCGCGGGCAAGTGAGCAGTCGTAAGGCGAAGAGCGCTAAGGCCAAAGGCAGCGCCACCAAGAAGCCCTCTGGCGCCGCGTCGTCGCCAGCCGCCACGTCCTCGGTCCAGGGATCGCTCCTCGATCGCTTCAACGTTGTCGTTGAAGGTGAGTCAGCGTCAGAGACGGACAGGTCGGGTTCTCCTTTGCACGAGCTGCTCTCGGAGCGCTCGCGCGTTGGGCCCATACTGTCGGACCGCTCCTACTCGAACTCGATGGCCTCCGTCATTGAGGTGGACTTTCCGCTCGGCACAATGCCCATTGAGGAGGACGAAGAGAACAACGAGGAGGCTGAGGGCGATGAGGACAGTGGATGGGCGCCAAGCGCGGCGTCCAGCCATAGGATGCTCGATGACTGGCCTTTAGTCGAGCTGCACGTCGAGCCCGGCGAGACGAGCCCTGCCATTCGGGAGCTCGCCGCCTCCGCCAGCGCTGTGCCTTCGTTCATGCATGCCCAATTTCAGGCGGCCATCGCCGCGAATGATAGCGACCTGATCGAAGAGCTGCTCGATTGCCTCAAGACGTTGAGAGAGGACGAGCTGATGAAGCTGGCGCCACCACCGTCTATGGACGCCGATGCAAAAGATGCGATCGACGCGCCCACGCCGGCGCCCCCGGTGGACTCAATCGACGCGCTGGAGAGGCGGCTTCGAAACCGTAGCCCCTTTGTGGCACTCCGGCCACTTCCGCCTTCGATCTACGAAGAGGAGGCAGCTGCGGAGCGAGCCGAGCTCGAGACGGCGCGCGAGATGGCGACAGCGGCGCTCCTCTCCGAGATCGGGTTCGCTATGGAGGCATCGATCGCCGAAGAGGGCGAGCAGCTGCGCGACGCCGCCGATGAGCTGATGGCGGACGTCATGGCAAGCCTCGCAGTGCCCACCTCTCTGAACCTCATGCCTGCAGCAAAGCTCGAAGAGGCAGCAGAGGCCGAGGTGGCAGCAGAGGCCGAGGTGGCAGCAGAGGCCGAGGTGGCAGCAGAGGCCGAGGTGGCAGCACAGGCCGAGGTGGCAGCACAGGCCGAGGTGGCAGTACAGGCCGAGGTGGCAGCAGAGGCCGAGGTGGCAGCAGAGGCCGAGGTGGCAGCAGAGGCCGAGGTGGCAGCAGAGGCCGAGGTGGCAGCAGAGGCCGAGGTGGCAGTACAGGCCGAGGCGGCAGCAGCGAAGGACGAGACAGCCGCCCTAAAGGCAAGAGTAGATGCGCTGTTCGAGTCGATGGACACGGATGGAAGTGGCCTGATCTCGCGCAGGGAGCTCGCAGCCAAGCTGCGCGCCGATGGTGAGTTGGAAGCCCTTCTTGGCGTGGCCGACGCCAAGACCATCCCGCAGGTGGTTCGGGTCACGCGCATGCTTGAGCAGACGGGCGAGATAGACCGAGATCGTGATTCGTACCTCACGCGCGAGGAGCTCGAGGCTGGATTGCTCGCGGACCGGGCTGTCGCTGCGAAGATGGCCGCTGAGCGGTCCGCGGCTGCTCGGATAGTTGCATTGGAGGCAGCGGCTGCAGCTGAGGCCGAGGCGGCGGCGGCGGCGGCATCTGAGGCCGAGGCGGCGGCGGCGGCGGCAGCTGAGGCCGAGGCTGCGGCGGCGGCGGCTGACCTCGCCGCCGTTGACGCTGACCTCGCTGCCGCTGACGCTGAGCTTGCCGCCGCTGACGCTGAGCTTGCCGCCGCTGACGCCGAGCTCGCCGCCGCTGATGCGGAGTTTGCGGCTGATCTCGCACCCGCAGCTGGCGACGAGCCCGAGCCCAGCCCCCTGGATCTCCCTGGATCTCCCTTGGATCTCGCATCCCCACACGTTGGAAGGACACACACGTGGCAGTCACACCCGGTGTTCGCGCCCGTCGGAGGCTATTCGAATGGTAGGACGCCCCCACGGCCGAATACGATGTCGTTGCCGCCGCCGAGCATAGCCGTCATCCTCGCTTCGGAAGCGAGGTCGCTGGCCGAAAGCGCTCACGAGATAGCGCTCGATGCGGGCGCGGATTCCGCCAGTCGCTGGCATCGTGTCAACGGTTGCGCCTCGCTCGGCACGCATCGTGACGACAGTGAGGTGATGATGCCTGAACCTACTCGACCCGATGGCGTTCCGGAGCTTCACCTCTAAGTGGTTTGGTCACTAAGTGGGTTTCGTCACTAAGTGTACCCGATGGCGTTCCGGAGCTTCACCTCTAAGTGGTTTCGTCACTAAGTGGATTTCGTCACTAAGTGGACCCGATGGCGTTCCGGAGCTTCACCTCTAAGTGGTTTCGTCACTAAGTGGGTTTCGTCACTAAGTGGACCCGATGGCGTTCCGGAGCTTCACCTCTAAGTGGTCATTCTCCGGGTCAGTCACACTCCGCGCGTCAGTCCGAGTCATTCGGCTCCGGCCTCCGCACGTCAGTCTCAGACGACAGAGTCACTCCGCGTCCAGTCACGGGCTGGACTACCATAGTTGCCTGTACAGTGCGGCTGGGCCGCAAGCTGCGTCTAGTAGCGGCTGTCGGCACGGTCGCGGAAAAACGTGCCGTCCTCGTAAATCGAGCGCGAGCGTCACAGAATGACCGCAGTGGATGATTTAATCATGATGATAAACGAAAGAGCGGAAGCGCTCAGGCCTCAGCGTGAGTCTGCGGTTTTGGGGGCGATCCGTCTACATGTCCGTCTAATAGTTCGATTCAGCCGTAGTCGGAAGTCGCGGACACAGCTACCGGTACTCGTACATGCTATCGAGAATCGAGTATCACGTGCGGGCAGCGGTGCGCGTACGGTATCGTACGAGAATCGCCGCGCGGTCCGCGCACAAACGCAGGCGTCCGACGTCAGTCCGGCCGGGCCGGTCGGTAGAGTCGATTCAAGCTAAAGCGTCGATTTGCTCAGCAGCCGCCGCGCTGCCGCCGCCAGCAGGCTTGCTCGCCGGCTTTACTGCTGCGGGTTTCGCGGCCGCCGGCTTGAGTGTGCGAGGCTTGAAGGCAAGCGCGGGCTTGTACGGCGACTTGCTCGGCGGTGCGGCCTTCTTCTCGTCGATCCTGCGGGACGGGCCGCCCGCGCCTCGCCGGCCGTCGTCGTCGAAGTCGTCGTCATTGTCGCGAGCTTTGTGCGGCTGTCCCTGCACCTGCAGCCCGCCTGGGCCGGTGACTTTGATGCCGTGCAATCGGCCATCCTCCATGCGACTCACCTCAAACATGACGGGCTCGCCTTCCAACAAGCTGCGGAAGCCCTCCTTTTTCAAATCTCGCTGGTGCACGTACACGTCAGGCCCGCCGTCGTCACGCGTGACAAAGCCAAAGCCTTTTGCGGTGTTCCACTTCGCGCACTTGCCTGTGAGTTTGAGTTTCGCCGCCGGAACATCACGCTGAAATTTTGCCACCCACTCTGGCACTGGACCGTCCTCGGCGGGCTCTACGGACGTCAGCGGCATTGGCTGGAGCTGCGCGCCAAAGTGCTCGTTCTCGCGCTTGCGTTCGAGCCTGCTCAAATCGTACGCATCCTCTGTGGCAAACTCCTCGTCGTCGACGACGCCGTCCTCCATCGACTTCACGGTTTCATTCATTCACATGTGGAACTTTCAAGGAGTTCGGCCTTCACAAACTATTACAAGTCAAGTCAAGTCTGTTGTTATGAGGCGCCACGCGAAGTGATAACTAACAACTCGCGTTTTCGGGTTTCAAGTTCCTAGGTGTTAGTTGTTCAACAACAAACAACTCACAGGAATACCGACATGAGACACATGCAGGCGGAGAACTGAGAGACAGCCAAAAAAGAGAAAGAGCGGCGAAGTATGAACTCGGGAGGGAGTGCGCCCGCCGACATGGGCGGTGAACCCCCAGATGGGCGAGCCAAGGGGTAACGAGCATCGAGTCGGAATCGAATGTGGCATTCACGACACAACAAACCAACACGTACAAAGCAAACTCAACAACGCAGTACGTGAAGGGCAACACCTCGCACACCTCACACTCGCTTCATTCTCATGCTCGCGACGTGCAATCACAGCACACCAACTCGTACAAAGCGATCTCAAATACGTGAAGGGCCCGTTTCACCGCCAGGACGCGGAAGGAGAACTCGAAATGGGTGCATGCCAAAGTTGGGGGCTTTAAGAAAGCTCTTCGAAATGGCTGCATGCCAAAGTTGGGGGCTTTAAGAAAGCACTTCGGTCAAAATCGTATGCGTGACCCGCTCAGTGAGCTACATGCTACAGTTGGTTACCGTCCCATGTGTGCCCCGGCTGCCTCCAGTGTTTTTGAATCGTTCCTATTTTAGGATCCTAAGGAGGGTGCGGGCCGGCGAGCACCGGCCCACCGGAGAATGGCTTGTCGTGCTCGAGGTCACCCCCGTCGAGGTCGTGCGCGCGAGCGCGGGCGCGAGCGTCGCACGGTGAGTCGGTTCGGTTCTTGACTTGTGACTCTTCATGCATGCATGAGTCAAGTCAAGTCAAGTGACTTGACTTGACTGCACGACTTTTCTCCGTACCCCACAGCTGCGCAGAGAACGGCGGGCACACCCGACAGAAAAAAAGGTCGGGGGAGCCTACCAAATTTGTGCGCGGGTGGGCCAAAAATGCTTCGCGCGTACGTATTCCCGTTCATGCCCGTTCCAAACACGACTTGGACATACCTTTGCACAAATTGATGCATGCACAACTAATCTCCGTCACCCTGCAACGTTGCAGGGTGCTCCAGGCGTTGCAGGGTGGCACGCTCGTAAAAAATACTTCGCCACTCCGTGCCGACCAGCGTCAGTTCCGCGTGCCTCGGCGCGCCTTTCCTCGCCATGATGGGCATCGCCCACCTCGCACAGGGCTCAGTTCATGGGGGGAACAGGCGCCTCGGGCCCGCGCCTCGACTGCCTCTACTTGCCCGCATCATCTTTCTGGTCACGACGGTGGGCTTCGCTGAAGCACAGTTTTTCTCGGTGACCGGCCCTTGCACCGTGACCGGCCCCTGCTTATATTCGTACAACTTTCCGGGCACCTACAACAACAACGAGCAGTGCACATTCACCCCCTTTTCGACCACTGTTGGAATGGTCCTCAACACCGTCGCCTTTCAAACAGAGAGTTGTTGCGACAGGCTGTCAGTCAATGGTGTGCAGTACGTTGGGAATAACGGGCCTATCAACGTGGTGTTGGGCTCGGGAGCAATCACCTGGTACACAGACTTCAGCGTGGTCTCCACCGGCTTTCATGTGTGCGCTTCCTCGCCACGGCCACCGCCGCCATCACCGCCGCCATCACCGCCGCCGCCCTCGCCATCTCCGCCGCCACCGCCTTCCCCTCCTCCCCCGTCGCCACCACCATCGCCGCCACCGTCCCCACCACCCTCACCACCTCCCCCGTCGCCACCGCCATCGCCGCCACCACCGTCGCCTCCCCCTTC
>JWZX01002812.1:0-16277 GCA_001275005.1 Chrysochromulina tobinii
CCCCCCCCCCACGGCGAAAAGCAAAAAAGCGCTGCGCCGAGCCTGAATTTCTGTACTGAATGTGTTCCGCTTTGAGCTCCCTTGTTTACGATTAGAATGAACACACACAAAGGTGTCACCGGGTGTCATCAGTCAGATGAACCTCGGACCGTAAGGCCGTTATACTTGTGGGGTCCGGACGTAGGGGGATCGGGAATGGGGGGGTTCCTATCGTGTTTGGGGGGGGTTCCTATGAGATACGTATCATGAAGTATCTTGATGTATCGTGCGTGTATCCTTCAGAATACATGTAATTACATGTATAATTGACACGGTCACCAGCTTTAACACCAGCTCACCACTCAGCACTCTGTCGATGAGGCAGGAGCTTGTCCCAATCCCCAGGCCCTTGTACATTACTACATACTACTTGTACAGGCACTTGATGCCCTTGATTGACAATGCACAAATCTGGAAGTTGCAATTTCATACTGGAGCCACAGCCCAAAGCCCCAAACCCCAAAGGTAGGGCGAGTGCCACACCATGTGATCGTGTTTTCGTGTAGTACGCGGTGACCGGGTGACGCTGGATGTCCACGTTCGATTCTGAAAGTTTTGATTTAGTACTCAATGGGAGAGCATCCTACATGTACGGTAGGACTCTCCTGGCTCGGTTCAGTTCAGTTCAGTTCAGTGTTTTTGGAGATCAGTGATACGTCTCCACCCATTTACATGATCACCGGGGATCCCCATGCCCCGCTTCGCGCTTCTCGAGCGGTATACACACCCCGGGGCGATACACACGCCCCGGATATGAAACCACCGTAGTTGCATGAAACCACCGCGCTTTCTTGCGCGGGCACCAGAGGGGTACGTAGCGTTCGAGATACAGTGGCCACGAGAGTGACCCGATAGATCCGTCGCCGTCGGCTCTGCCTGACAACCAACCAGTGCTCGTACTCAGTTATAACCATGCTCTATAAGCCCTCCATACCCAAGCTCATCACAACGTGAACAACAATAACGGCTGCTGAACATTTACGACAACTGCCATAGTGCATTGTTGGCATATCCCGTGGCGAAGATTCTTTCTCAGTGCCAATGATTGACGATGCACGCCGCGCGCCCATCTTACTTTTCGATGGAGGTAATGTGCGATGTCCCGTGTAAGCGACGAAAGGGCGAGGGGCGAATGTGGAGACCCTCGCAGTGGGGGGGATGATGCGGGAGGGGAGCGTGCGGCGCCGCACAACCACTAGATCATAATCTCGGCCGGGCCGGCGTGGTGGATTAGGATTACACGAATTACAATTAGTAAATATTAAGTTTGAAGCACCGTGTAGCTCAATTTGAACGGTTCGAACACGAACTTTGAATTACTTTGAAGTGCTCGAGCAATACTCGAGCAACTCGTAGCAGGGTAAGTAAGAGCAAGGGAGTAATAGATATGACCCGAGTACTAATATGCGAGCGATCTCGCCGGCTGCACGTCACGCTCTGCTTTAGCCTGAGCGGGACCGTAGCATCGGATGATCCTCTCTCACGGCGCCATCGTGTCACCAATGAAGGAGCTGAGGTCGTCGCCCGCCTGCGGCACCTCGCCACGGTGCACGCCGCCCAGGAGCACGACGAGATAGAAGCCCACGCCCACGATCGCGAAGATGCTCGGGAAGGTGATCAGCGGGTTGAGGTACCACGGCGGCCGCTCAGCCGTTGGGGAGAAGAGCCCGAAAATGTAGATCGACTTGGCCCAGTCGAGGAGACCCTCGAGGCCCTCGGCCTTGGTCGGCTTGGTGGCCATCTTGGACTTGTAAGCGGCCGAGATTGCGCCCGGAGTGCGCGCCGTGTCCACGTAGTCGTCCGCAAACGAGCGTCCTTCCTCGTCGCTCTGCTCAATCGCGAGCAACTCGACCTCGAAGCGGAGCGTCGCCGACGGCGGGATCATGGGCGGGATGCCCTTGGCGCCATAAGCGTACTGTGGCGAGCACGTGATCTCGCTCAGCTCGCCGACCTGCATCGATGAGACGCCCACCTCCCAGCCTCCGATGACCTTACCCTCACCGAGGCTGAATTTGAATGTCTTGCCGCGGGCCCGCGACGAGTCGAAGACGGCACCCGTCTCCACGAGGCGGCCCACGTAGTGCACCTCGACCATCGCGCCGCGCGTCGGCCGCGCGCCCGCACCCGCGGCGAGCACCGTCTTGATGACGCCGCCGTCGCCGACAAGGTCGACGGTGTTTACCTTCGCAGGCGCAGCGCACCGTGGCTGCGGCATGGTGCGGTGCGCCAAGGCGGGTGCCGCCCGTCCACGGGTGTGTACCAGCGGGGCGCCGGCCGCGCGTGCAGATGAGAAGCCGCCGACGCAGTCGGTGACGGCGGCAATGAGCAGCGCACTCAGGAATCGCTGTGTCGCCATCGCAGTCCGTGAACGAGTGAGTTGACGAGTGAATCGAGAAGATCTACGGGTCGCCATTGCGAATCTCGCTGGGCTTTCCACTTTGAAAATGGTCAGCAGGCTTGTGAAAGATGTGTGAACTCGCGAGTTTTGACGAAGACTGGCGAGACAAGTGGGGTCACGATGGCGGGCCAGCCTCTCGGTGGCTACGTTGGCTCCGAAAAGGCGGCGGCCATCAGGCACCTTGAGAAAAAGCGAGATGCCCTGTTCGAGCAGAGCGCCGAGGAGCGTCGGCGCCTCGAGAGCGAGACGGCCGCCTACAGGCTCAAGGGCACGGCAGACAAATTCTCGTCTGCGAGCAACGCTGCGGACGTGTCGCTTCAGCAGGCCACTGTCGGCCTCGTCAGCAAGAGCGACTTCGCGCGCATCAGAGAGCGCATCGAGGGTGGTGCGTCCGCTGCTGCGGCTGACGCCAACCCGTCCACCGCAGCCACGCCGACAGAGGCTGCTGAGAAGAAGAAGAAGGCCCATCAAGGCGTGTTGTCCTTCGCCTTCGAGGAGGACGGAGACGACGCGGACGGTGGGAGCGCCGTGGCTCTGCCACCCCCTAAGAAGCCCAAGCCTGCGGTCGCGGCCTCAGCCGAGGCAGACGCGACTGCCGTGGCCCAAACAGCCCCGAGCCCCCCACATGATAGGAGGTAGTGTGCGCAAGGCTAACGAAATGAGGCCTCAAATGGCTAATGCTTAAAATGTCCTAATGCGTCGTGACCACTGACGCGACGTCATAGCCGTCTCTAAAGAAAAATCCAAACAGATTCGCGTCGCGCTCGCTCCATTGGCTCGCTCTCGTCCGGGTTGACTAAAAGGGACTGGGCGACGGATTTCAAAGGACTAGCAGCCGTCACGTCACTCGTCAGAGCTCCTCCTTGCCCTTGGCCGCCGCTGGCTTGGATCGCTCGACGTGGGCGACCAAGTGGCTCACCTTGGCGAGCGACTCGGTATCGCGCACGTGCCACCACGGCTGCGCCCCAAACTTGCCGTCGCCCGCATCGTGGTACGTTTCGAAAAAGTTCATCGCGATTTGGAGGCCCAGCCGGTGGCGTGCTGCGAAGTCACGCGCCTTGTAGCGCGCGCGGCCGGCGCTCACGCCCGCTGCAATGCGCACGTCCTCGGGCTGCAGCACGAGCGGCCCGTGCGGCTGCTCCCATAAGATGAAGATCACGCGGTGCTCGCGTAGGCACAGTCGATCGCTCGCAGGGCATGGCTTCGGCGCAGGCGGTGAGTACTCGACCAGCGTGGTGCCCTTGGCCGTCGCGTTGCCTGGGATGTCGTAGACGAGCCAGTGCACCCACTCGCCATCGCTCGGCGCGTCGCGGAAGGGCACGTCAGGGTCCACCATTAGCAGGGTGTGCAGCGTCGTTGGCCCACGGTCAGGCTCGAGGGCAAAAGCCACCGCGGGCGCGCGCGCGACAGCGGAAGGCGACAGCGGCTTGCCGTACTCGACATCAACGCCACCATTGCCGACCGCTGCCGACGCGTACGTAAGATTGAGGTCGCACATGGAGACGAACGAGCCGATGACGTCAGGAATCACCTCCGAGTACTGGAAGTGTGAGTACGGCCAATTGTAGTCGCGCGGGTCGTGCTCAGGGTACGGGCAGCACGCGGGATCGATGCGGTCGTCCCACGGATCGTCGGGGTGCGCCGGCAGCACGCTCGCGGGCAGCAGCAGCAGTAGCTGCAGCACGATAGGCGACGCCGACGTGAAGCGCATAGGGGCGAGCGCGCCGTGTTGTGAATGAGGTGAATATTATTTCTCCGTGTGTCTCATTTCGAGAGTCCTGTGTTGCCGTTGTCGTGTGGTGTGTTGGGTAGTGTACGGTACCGGTAAAAAGACACCGGGGGGAGCCGGGACACACACGGGACACACGGGACACGCGGACGGTACCGGTATGTTTTCATAATGTGTGTGAATGAACGGGCCCATGCTGGTCGCAATCATGTTGATCGGGTTCGTGAGCGCCATGCCCATGGCACAGGCGAGCGTAACATGTCAGACCGTGGACATCAACGACACCAAGTCGCTCAATGACGCCTTTCAAGCCGCCATCAACACGTTGCTACTCTCCGTTGATCCGACTCGGTCGTCATCGCTTCCCAAAGATGTCCAATGGTGGGTAGCTGCCAACGCTTGGACGGCGGTGACACTCAAGGATAGGCGCGGGGGCGACGAGCAGAATCGAAAGACGATCGAAGCTGTGTTTGCGCGCGCCCTCAACTACTCTTCGCCCACGTTTGAGCTCAACAGTTTCAACGACGACCAGGCCTGGTGGGCTCTGTGGGCATGCGAGGCGGCGAGAACCTACGGGGATGCGTCCCAAGGGTGGCTCGCGGCTGCCAAGGGTGCGTGGATGACCATCCAGCAGACGTGGACGGATGAGTGTGGGGGTGGCGTTCCCTGGGACCGATCGCAGCCACCCGGGCAGGGTAAGAAGGCGATCCCGAATGGGCTTCTGCTGCTCCTCTCGTCCAAGCTGCATGCACTCACCGGCGAGAGCCAATACCTCGAGATGGCCACGCGCGTCTGGGGGTGGCTCAGTGGCAGCGGCCTCGTCCGCTCAGATGGCCTCGTCGCGGATTCGACCCAGTGCAACAAGCCGACCTACGAGCCGAGCTGTTACGCGAACATCTCGTGGGCCACGTACAGCTACAACACGGGCGTCGTGATCAGTGCGCTCACCGAGCTGTACCGCAACACGAAGAATGGGACATACCTGGCGGCGGCGAGCACCATGGCCCAGGCCGCCGTCACGAGCAGCGCCTTCCTCGATCCATCAGGCGCGATCCGCGAGGGGTGCAACTGCGGCCAATCGGGGCAGCAGTGCTGCGAGTCTTGTGGGGCTCCTTTTCCGGCGTGCGGGGATGGCGTCGAGTTCCGAGGGCCGTACGTCCGGGGGCTGAGTGATCTCTACCAGGTCGAGCCGCTCCCGCAGATCAAGGAGCTCATACAACGCAGCCTGCGCGGCGCGCTCGCGTACGAGTGTACGAGCTCCTGGCAGCTGGGGCCGCACTGGTATGACTTCGACGAGTGGACCCCGACCACCTCGTCCCAAATCCCCGCCCTCGAGCTCTTCGCGGCGAACTGCGCCGTCCTAATAGCTACATGACGCGAGCCGCGGCTCGCCAACCGACCTGGTCCAGGTTGTAACACCTGTGTGTTCTTGTTCGCCACCGACGACCGAGAGTTACGCGCTGGCGCCGATACGTCATACGATAGTGGATAGTACATAGTTACGATCGGGCCGCGACGGCGATCAACCCGCTCATTTAACGCCGCGCGTCTATGCAGTGCGCGCGCATAGATTGAAATCTTGATTGAAATCAACCCGCGCCACGAGGCCCACACCGAGAACGGCCAGAACTTTCCTCGACTCCGTGACATCGAACGCGTTATATAATAATGACCATGCCGATGTATAGACGCATGATGCTACGTGTAGTCTTTCAACATGTAAAGCTTCAAAAGTTGACATGCATCTTGCATGCGGGGCCGGGGCAGGAGCAAGGACCTGGGGGCGAGACCAGTACAAAACATCAATGCGGACCTGCGGACGGGGCGGCATGCGAAAGACCTCCAATAGTATATCATGGTGGCTCAGGGCTCTGGAGCTCTCCACACGCGCGCCACGTAGTCGTCGCCCGCACCGACACGCACGTGTGCCACCGTTTCAGGTAGGGTTGCCCTAGCTCAATGTGGCACCTCTGACAGGTCAGTGACCGAGCGCAGCGGCGGCGCCTTAGGCCCGGCGGACACGAAGGTAAGAGCAGTCTTCTTGCCGCCCTGGACGTAAGTGGCCGACGCATGCAGGGTCTTCTCGTTCTGCAGTTTCAGGATGACCTGCCAAATGAGGCAACCCGCGGCCATCAGCGGCCATCAGCGGCCATAAGTGGCAATCCGCGACAATCCGCGAGATCGCACCTCGATCTTGGGTATGCCCTGTGGACCTTTCTTGAGGCCAGCGAGCCGAAAGAAGCCAAGCACCACCCCATCTGGCCGGTCCTCTCGTTTGGTAACCACGACGATGTCGGCGGTGGTCTGCTCGTCAGCCGTGGTCGTGAACGTCTTCTGTGCGACCTGGGGCGCGGGCGCGCCCTGTTTGATCATCGGCTCGTAGTGTCCGCCGGTGCCCCCCTTCTTGTATGGTCCGCTCGCCACCTGCGGGTCGGTTGGTGGCACATGAGGTCGTGTGAAGTCCCGGCGCTCCCCGGTGAGCACACACTAGGGCAGGAGGCGGGTGGGCAGGAGGGGGGAGGGCGGTGGGGGCCAGACGGCGGCGGCAGCCATGGCGGCCATGGAGGAGGCCACGAATGCGGTCGCGTCGGCTCCCATGGCCACCCATCGCCCGCGGGGCAATCAAGGGCAATCAAGGGCCATCACCTGCAATCCGATGCCGCCCACGATGCCCTTTGGCAACGGAATGATCTCATAGGCCTGTCGGTACGTGGTCGTGTACTCCGGCCCCGCTGGCGTGACCTTGTAGGGCGGGCGCTCGTGCGCGGGGGCGGCGGGGGGCTGCGGTGGCGGGGGTCGGAAGGTCTCGCGCGACGTCGTCTCGGACTGGAATTTCGTCGGCTTGGTGGGATGCGGCCCCTCACCATGGTGAGGGTGCTTCGCTTGAGGCTTCCACTCGAGGAAGTCAGCGCGCTGGGTCGTCGTGCCGAGCGGCGCGTTGTTCGGCTTGAATGGGGGCGGCCTGCCGAATGCAGACTGCGGCCGCTGGTACGCATCGTCATTTGGCTTGCCCATAGTGTCGCGGCTGGTAGTTGAGACAGAGAACTTCGGCGCGAACATTGGCTGTGGGTATTTGGCGGCCGCGGACATGGGAGGGACCGCATTCTTGTGCTCCTTGTAGAACTCGCGGCTTGACGTGGTCATCGGATAGCTCGGCACAGGTCGGTTCAGGTGGTTCACCTTCTCCTGATGCCGGACCCAGACCGGGTGAAGCGGGTAATTCTTCCGGTAGGTGGTCGTTGCAGTCTCCAGCTGCATGGGCGGCGCGATCATGATTTCTTTGCCTCGGAAAGCATTCGCGGACGACTCGGGGTCCCAGTACTCCCATGTGGGCGTGACGCCGGCGGGCATGGTTGCAGCACCGCGAGCGCAGAGCTCGTGGAACTGGCACCGTCCGACCGACACAGCCGCTGGACGTTGGTTCTTTGGCACCGAGATCCTAAGAGACCGCGACGGCGCTACTTTTTGACTAATTGACTTGACTGCAGCGGGACCGCACAGCACTCGCACCTCCCCCCGGAAGGGACCCCGCGGGCAGAGGACGCAAGGAAGGACAGACACGAACAGGAGGGCGCGCGAGCGTGGAAAGTGGCAGCCAGCAATACAAGTAGATAGGTTCCTAGGCAGGAAGACGACGCCGAGCCAAGTACAATGTACCCGCGGTCATCCAACGTGGATTGTGGTCCACGCGCGCGCGTCGTGTTGAACGCCTCAAACTCGCGCTCGCTTTCCTCTTCGCGTTTGAGGGCAGGGCAATAAGAAGGACTCCCTGGTCCTCCGTCGATCGTCCACCTTCTCTCGCTTCTCTCGAATTGTCATCGGAAACGCTCGAAAGCATGTTGTCGCCGTCCAAGAGGATGTTGACGGTCATGTTTGAGAACGAGGCCCAGGGCAGCATTAAGCCCGCCCAGAAGGGCAAGGCAGCAGCGCCTGCCCACAAGGAGAATGCGCCGATCGCAAACATCAAAGGCCGTGGAGCGAAGCCAGTCGGGCGCGGCAATGGCGGCAAGGGCCTTGGGGTGCTTTGGAAATTGTGGCTACCTGCGCGCCGTGAGCATGTCTCGGACCTCGTCGTTTCCAAGAATGAAGATCAAAAGCACGCCGGTGTCCGCTGCCTCGACGGAATCGCGTTCAACGATCACTACAGGGTCCTGCAGAAGCTCGGTGCGGGAGCATTCGGGACCGTCTCCAAGGTCGAACGAGTTTCCGACGGCAAGGAGTTTGCGGCAAAAGAAGTACTCTTTTCGCAGTGCAAGCTCAAGGGGCAGTGGAACGCAGCTCATGACGAGGTGAGGGTGTGGACGGCCGTCAGCTGGACCTACCATCCTTCCATCCTGCAGCTCGTCGAGGTCGTTCATTTGGAGAATGTGAGCCTCCATCTGGTGACCGAGCTGATGAGCGGCGGCGACCTACAAGACGCCATCGATGGCGGTGTGTACTCGGCAGAAATGTCCGAGAAGAACGTGCGGCTGATCACCGTCCAGATCGCCGCGGCAATCGCGCACTTGCACCAGGCCCATTCGATGGCCCATCGCGACATCAAGCCGCAAAACGTCCTGTGCCGTTCGCGGACAAACCCGATGAAGGCGGGATCCCTCAAGCTCACTGACTTTGGCTTCAGTGCCGAATTCAGCGGCAGCCCAAAGGAGCCTTGCTTCTCTCTTTATGCTGGCTCCATGGACTACTTCGCGCCAGAGCTCGCCCGGATCGTGCGCGCGGTGAGAGGAGACTCGACCCGCTCACCCGCTCACCCAGCCTCTGAGTGCCGTGCTTGCCATTGCCTAATCGAGAGGTGCCCGCTTGCGCCCGAATGGCCGCAGGTTCGACGCAAGGAGCCGCAAGAGGGCATGAAGTATGGCGCGGCGGTCGATTGCTACGCGCTCGGCTGCGTGGTGTACCAGATGCTCCATGGCTCCACCCCGTACTTCCATCAAGATGAAGATACGCAGCTTGACAACATCATCGAGGGGGGCCTGGCGTACCCCCTGAATTCGTTCGGACAGGTGAGAGAGACATATCTGAGAGGGAGAGAACGAGCGTGGAGGCTGCCCGCACGCCAGCGCAGCACATACCCTGGGCCCGAATCCCAAACCCTCCCTGCCCACCATCGCGCCATGTCGCTGAGAGTCGTTGGGGTCGCATCACAGGTGAGCTCGAGCTGCATGGACTTTATGCAGAAGCTGCTCGAGCCCGACCAGCTTCATCGGATGACTATCGAGGAGGCGATGCGCCACAAGTGGTTGAAGGGATGCATGTAGAGGGCAGAGCGACCCAAGGACGAAGCTGTGAGGGTTCTGCGTGTGATGAGATGACAGAAGAGATACATTGTACTCTGTTCAGTGAATCGCGCGCTGTATTGAGCGCCCTCAGCCTCTCCGTTCAAAAGGCCCATGTTTGAGTCGGAGGCTCCTGGCTTCATGGGGGCATTTGCGCCAGCACTCGCTGTTGCGCCTCTCTCGGGCAAGATCAAGGTGCCCGTCGTGTTGCGCAATCGTGATAAGCCCGTCGTCAAGAGCGACAAGGTGGTCAAGCAGAAGCGCATCGGCATCCATATGTGGCAGCGCCATCTACCGTTCAAGCTGGTCGGCAATAACAGCCACATCGGCCCAGGCCTTGTGATGGAGGCGGATCGCAAGGAGCCTGACAATTGGAAGGATCCGAAAAGAAAACTGCGCTTTGAGAAGCCGACCGAGAAGACGGTCGCCTTCGCGGATAAACCCAAGGCATCGGCCATGCCAACTCATCAGCGGAAGGACAGCAGCGACCGGCCGCCAAAGAAGGCCGCCAAAAAGGGCAAGGCAGCCGCAGCGCCCGCGAACAAAGAGAATGCGACCACGAATAAGGAGAATGCCGCCCCGGCCGCCAAGCCGGCCGGCGTCAAGGGCCTCGGAGGAGTTGCAAAGACGGTCGGACTCGGCGGTGTGGTCAAGGGTCTTGGAGCCAAGGTCGCCGCGGCACCGGCACCGGCACCGGCACCGGCACCGGCACCGGCACCGGCCGCAGAACCGGCCGCGGCGCCAGCCGCGGCGCTTGCTGCCGCCGCCTCTGTCGGGCCAGATGCTCCATCAGCCGCTCCCGCCGCCTCGAACGCCGCCGCTGCCAAGCCCGCCGCCGCCGATCCCGCCGCGGCGGATGCCCTGCTTTGCATGCTGCAGGCGCAGTCGTTCGAGGTCGAATGCTCGCTGCGGCCGCCTCTCAAGAGCTCCGCGGCGGTGCAGGCGGCGATCCGAGGCGTCGCGGATGCGCGTGCCCTCGACGATGAGCTCACGTCCCTCGCGCGCAGCACCGGCGTGCTCAAGGGTCGCATCTTCCAGGGCCTCTTAGAGTGCTTGCGCGCTCAGGGGGCCGCCCATGCGCAGCTGGATAACAGCGCGAAGAAGCAGCCAGGCGGAAACGTGGCGACGGAGCTGGGCCTGACGACGCCGGAATGGCAGAGCCTCGCGGACCGCGCTGACGCGCTACGCAAACTCGTTCGCATCAAGGTGGCCGATGACAACGACCTGAGGACGGCGCGCCAGGGGCTCGAGTTGTGCGCGCGATTCTTCGAGGGGCTCGCGCAGCTCCTGGAGCTCCGCCAGCGCGAGATGGGCGAGATTGGCGCCGCCGCCACGGAGTACGACGTGCTGCAGAGCATTGTGCTCGCCGCGTAGAGCTCAGACGAAGAGGTGGCGCAGAGTCAGAGCACGGCGCGACTCATCAGAGATCCCATAGCGTAGTCACGCCCGGCGGGGGCAGTAAGCCAGTATGTAGTCGGTGCTAGAGGCACTGAGGCCATGGTCGCCGCGTCAGTCGCGGGGATAGAAACCATGCGAGCAGGAGCTGGCTCTCACAGCACACAGGTCACAGCGGTGACAGCGCGGACACAGGAGCAGGAGCGACGGTCAGTGCTAGCAGTCGCAGACTGCGTAAAGTCGAAAGGGCGAGACGGCAGTCGCGGCAGAGGCGGCCAGACAAGGCCAGACGTGTTGCAAAGGGGAAATGAAGAACGACAAACATTCAAGAGTCCCCACACCGGTCACACATCTCACGATGTGCCGCCGACGACCGCCGCCCGATCACGGACAGTTCGAGGGCGGCACGGCGTCGCCGCGCCAGACCGTCGCCGCGCCAGACCACGTTGCTGTCGTTGTTGTGCATGCGTCGCAGTGGAGCAGCTGGTGCGGTGGCAGCGCAGTGCGGGATGGCTGCGGCAGCGGCGGAGCTGGCTGACGGTCGCGAGTGGGGCGGCTGACGCGGTTGCTGGTGCGGAGGAGGTCGAGGCGGATGCGTCTGGCGGACTTGAGATTGAGATTGAGATTGAGATTGAGGTCGAGGCGGATGCTTCTGGCGCACTGGCGGCGGATCTCGAGCGGAGTGGCACCATGGCACCAATCTTGCAGGCTCAGGGTCACATAATGCTCAGGGTCGCATCAACACAGCGTGACCATGTCGACGCCCGGCTCGCTCGCCCAAATCTGCTCGTAGCGCTGCATGTCGAAGAGGGTGATCGTATCGCTCGCGCAGTCAACTGCCACGAGCGCGCCATCGCGCGAGAATTGCAGGCACCACTCCGCCGCAGGCTCCTCATCTTCCTCTTCCTCCGCTAGCGCCTCCCTCTGCTGCTGGTGGGCCCGGGCCGGCACGAGCGTCGCAACACGCGCGGGGGGATCAATGCCCCACACACCGACGCGGCCGCGAGGCTCGGAACAAACAATCAGGCGTGAGCTCACGCACACGTCCGCCAAGCCCTCCGCACTCACACTGAAAAGGCATTCCCACGCCACCGTTGGCGCTCCGCCGCTCGCTATGCCGGCGGTGCCAGTGGCCGTCGCGGCTGCGGCGGTCAGCTCTCGCCAGACGCGAACAGTCTCAATGCATTCACCAGCCGGATCGCTCGTCTGCATGCTCACCAGCCACCCCTCGCGCGCGCCCGCGACGGTATCTGCAGGCTCCTTTCGCGCAAATGCTCCAATGGGCTGCACACGCGCGATTGGCCCGAAGCTCGCCCTACTATGTGGCTGCGAATGGTGCGCACGAGCAGCGGGCACCGAGGTCTCGGGCGCGCCGCCCACCATGGACACATCGGCGCCCACGATGGCGCCCTCGCGGTCGTCGTCGTCGTCGTGGCGCAGCAACCAGCAGATGAGATGGCCATGATTCGAGCCGGTCACTGCCACGTCGCCATCCTCGGTCGCACCGACAGATGCAATTCGACGGCCGACTCCCACGCCGACGATGCTCGACTGGTCGCATCGGAGGAGCACGCCCCCAGTCGAGACGTCAAGCAAGCGACACCAGACGGAGGCACAAACGAGGAGTCTCCCCTCGCCGACCCAGCAAGCGTCCTCGAGACGGGCGGCACTGCCCCTCACACCCTCCACCGGCGGCAGCACACACTGCCGACGCAGCCGCCCCGAACGGACCGAAAGTTTCCACACCTCGGCCACGCCACGGCTTACGTGGGCCAGCAGCAGCAGAGCGCCCGAGGGTGAGGCGCGCAACCAACGGCGGCCTTCGTCCTCGTCGTCGTCGTCCGCGTCGCCGTCCGCTGCTGGCTGCTCGTTGGCGTCCGACCAGGGACCTGTCGACGCGACGAGGGTGTCGATGGTGAAGAGGCGGCCCGCGTCCGAGAGGGCGGCCGCCCAGCCCCCGCTCAGCGCCTCAACGTCCACGATCGCACTCCGCATGGGCACGCAGGCACGCTGCACGAGGGCCGACGAGTGACGCCCTCCACGACGCCACCACATAGCCGACGTGCGCTGCGGCGCATCAGTCGAGACCAAGACGCAGCGTGGCGGCTCGCGCTGCATCCGACGGAGCCAGCCGAGGCGTACTGAGTGCATGCGTGCACGCAGCTGCAGGTCTTCGGGGGCTGAAGATCTCCACCACACCCGGCGCGCTCGTCCGCCGGGGCTCCCGGGCTCTCGCGGCGCCGCGGCGGGGGGTGGCACGGGCGGCGGTGCGGGCTCCGGAGCGGGCTCGGGCAGCGCCGGTGCCGCGGGGTCGGACAGCGATGCGGGCATCTGGACGGACGCGGTCGACATCTCTGGCATCGCCACCGCCGCCAGCCTCGCGCTCTTGTGCATGGCTTGCACCAATAATGCCATGCACTCGCGTGAGCCACTGAGCTGCGCTTCGGTGAGAGCGGATGATCCGTTGAAGTCTGCGAGTGGATTGGCGCGCGCGGCGAGCAAGGCCTTCACGCACCGCGCGTGGCCCCCTTGGCAAGCGAGGATCAGCGGCGAGGCGCCGTCGGCATCCATGAGATGAACATCGGCTCTGGCATTGAGCAAGAGCTCGACGACTTCATCATGGCCGACCTCGGCGGCGAGATGCAGCGTTGTCGAGCCATCTTCGTCGGCGTCGTTGACGTCCTTCTCGCCCGTTGAGATGCACGTGAGCGCGTCGGTGAGCTCGGCCTCAACCTCTTCGTCGTGGGACGCCATCGCACAAGCGTTTCTGTCAACTCTTCAGTAGGAATTCCTATAAAACGGGTGACCGCAAAAAAGTCGGACAGTGCAGCTACCGCGTAGCTAAACAACTTCTGACGGGCCTCCCTCTGAAGCTCATTCACACACTCTCCCCTCAGGAAATTGAGCAATCGCACCCATGGTGGGTGCGATTGTACGCTGTGATCGCGGAGCCGCGGCCCCGCTCAACCCATGGCGCGCGCGCAGCGAGCAACGGCGCCGTACGGCGTCCACGCATCGCGCGCACGGGATCAGAGCAAGCGCGCTGGCGAGCCGTCGGCTCGTACGCGCCGCTTGCTTCACGACCGGCAGGGGGGGGGGAACGCCTTGGCAACCAAGTAAGCTGTCGAACTGGCGGCATGGCTTCACGCCTTCACGTGCCCTGTCCCGGGCAACAAGAGGCCGCGCGCCAGTGACGATCCGGCGACCGACGGCCAAGGCTCAGCGTGGCGCGTGCGCCACGCGGCGCCAGCGCCTCCCAATCAACAGGCCCATCGGCTGGCCATCAGGACGAGCCCCGCGGAGCAGCGACAGCCGATACTCCAGACCACCTTCACACCACCGCAGGACGGCCTCGCCGACCGTCCAGGGCATCATCATCCTGCAGACTCTTGGGCCGCTCTTCCAGCGGCGCCCGCCGATGGTCGTGGCGCAGGCGGTGGGCGCCCATCTTACGGCGCCCGTGCCTCTCCGCCCGCTGCTCGTGCACGGAGCAGCGGGGCATGGCAGTAGCATCATCCCTGCCCCGGCTCCGCTGCGGGCCCAGCTCACGGCGGCCGGGCTGCAGAAAACGGCGCAGCAAGCGGCGCTCCAGCACCCGCGCCTTACAACTCAGCTCGTGGCCCAGCGAGCTGCGACGGGCGTACCGACGACGCTGGCAGCGATCGAGGCAGCGAAGATGGTCCACGAGGCCATGCAGCTGATGGTTCTGCTGCCGCCCTACGCCTTGGCCACCGTGTGTGGTACCAGCGTGGCTCGCCTCTTTGAATCCGCACCGCAGCAGATTGTGGACCACGTTCTGCGGCGCGCGCGCCGCAGATGGACGTCGGCGACGATTGCCGGGGCCCGGCGGGCATCGTCCGTCTTCTTGTCTGGCTAGAGGCGCACGACAGCGAACATGACGGCACGGTCGACGGCCTTACGCTGGGTGCCTATCTGGATGACGTCGATAGGTCCGCCCGCGCGCGCTGCGCTGCACGCGCAGCTAACTACAGCGCTGCCGAAGGCGACGGACCGCTTGGTAAGCCGCAGACCGGCGAGTACGCGGCCGAAGGGCAGTGGAAATACCTCCTACGCGGTCTTCCTTGAGAACGACCCGCCGGACGGCGACCCCCCCCCTTCAAAGCCACGCGCACATTCAACGCCGCCATGGCCAAGGACCGCGTTGCGATTACCAAGCGTGCAATCTGGAAGCGCGTTCTGGAGGCGCGCCTGGCGGATGAGAATGCGCTCCACTCCGAGCGCAACTTTCTCCCGCACGTCGCGCAAGCGCGCGGCAAGCCGCCCGAAGACGCCGTTGAACTCGGCCGATGGAGCGGCAGCACAGCGCAGGACGCCGACCTCGAGCCGGCGCTGCGCGCCCAACGCTGCCACCGCCTGCGGGCGGGCACGCTGCCTGACAGATATGCGCAGGCGGCGAAAGTTGAGCGCGTGCTCAACATCATCACGCGTCAGATGGACGCTATACGAGCCGCGCTGTGGACGCGATGGAACGCGCTCCCGTGGCAGCACAGCTGGCAGCTCGTCGCGGCGCCTCCCCCGGCGCCAACTGCGCCTGCATAGGCGTGCCAGTCATCTTGCCCTTCAATTGGGGGTGCGCTTCAGTCATCTCCTGCACAAGGTTATGCCCGGGATACAGACCACCGGTGCCCTGCACAAGGGTGAGCGTCACAAGTCCTTTCCTGAACGGTTAGGCCCGGGATACAGACCACCGGTGCCCTGCACAAGGGTGAGCGTCACAAGTCCTTTCCTGAATGGTTAGGCCCGGGGTACAGACCACCGGTGCCCTGCACAAGGGTGAGCGTCATCAGTCATCTCCTGCACAAGGTTATGCCCGGGATACAGACCACCGGTGCCCTGCACAAGGGTGAGCGTCATCAGTCATCTCCTGCACAAGGTTATGCCCGGGATACAGACCACCGGTGCCCTGCACAAGGGTGAGCGTCACAAGTGCTTTCCTGAACGGTTAGGCCCGGGATACAGACCACCGCGCCCTTGCAAAAGGGTGAGCGTCCATAGCGCCTTCAACGAGGGTGCGGCCATGCCCGAGAGCATGCCACGACAGTCGCGTGCGACTAAACATTTTGGACCGTTGCGGGACCATTGCCGGCTTGAGCCGATCCCTATAACTTTATGGGATCGCCCGGTATCAGAGTGTGTACGCACTCGTTCTCCCACACATAGCAACGGTCCTATAGGCGACGCTAGTCGCCCCATGATTGAGAGTTCCTGTGAGATTCGGAGGGAGTCCCAAAAGAAGTTGGACAGTGCAGCTACCGTACCGCGTATAGCTAAACAACTTCTGACGGGCCTCCCTCTGAAGCTCATTCACACACTCTCCCCTCAGGAAATTGTGCAATCGCACCCATGGTGGGTGCGATTGTACGCTGTGATCGCGGAGCCGCGGCCCCGCTCAACCCATGGCGCGCGCGCAGCGAGCAAC
>JWZX01002813.1:0-32385 GCA_001275005.1 Chrysochromulina tobinii
GGGCCCGCGCTTCGCGCAGGAGCCGGGGGCCGCCGGCGCCGCGCTGCGCTGCGCTTTCGCGGCGCTCGGGGCCGGCGTCGGATGTTCGTCGGCGACTCGCGGCTCTCGCGGGCGGCGGCGCGACGCCGCCCCGCCCCGGCCGGGCCCGACACGCTCATTCTCGCTCCGCGACACGGGCCGGGCGGACACGCGACTTTCGCTCGCTAAATCACGCACCAACCAAACGTGTCCGGCCACGACCCACGACCCGCGCCGCGTCCGGCGGCCGCGCACAACCATGCAGATCATGCGGCCATGGATGCATGCGGCACAAATTACAAACCGAACCACAAGCCGGCCGAGGACGCAATCTCCGGCATCCCGTGTACCTCCTCGTGTAGCATACGCGGCCTGTTCACTTGGCCGCGGGGTGCATCATGTGCATGCCGCTCTCGCCCGGCCGTTGCACCTTTGAGCACGGCGCGTCGCGAGAACAACTGCCCGATTGGCAACTGCCCGATTGGCCCGTCGCCACCTGCCGAGAGGGGAGAGCTTTTCAGAGCGCCCGGAGCGCGGCAATAGCGAGCGCAATGTCTTTTATGAGGGCCACCGGCCCGGCTGCGTCACGCAGATTCGCGTCGGAGAGCTGCGCGGTCGCCTCGCTCAGCCGGCTGCTCAGTACCGCCACCGCCTGCTGGACGTGAATCCGCTGCACCGGTGCGCCTACGCCCCCGATCGCTGCGGCCGGCTGCAGAGCGTTCGGCGGCGCGCGCGGGGAGAAGCCCGCGTACGCGTTCGCATCGGCAGCGGCAAGGAGCGCAGACGCCACGGCGCCCGAACCGCTTGGGAGCGGCGACTGTGGCGGCATGGCCCGCGGCGGCGGCGCGGAGCCCTGAGGCACAGGCCGCGCCGAATAGTTGGTCGAGACGAAGCCCGAGTTCGGAGCGACAGCTGGCGTGTACGACTTGTATGGTTGCGGCGCGGACGGCGTGTACGCGGCGGGCTGGTACGGGAAGGAGGCCGGGGGTGCCGGGGTGCCAATCGTGGAGCCTGACATGCTTTCGAGGAGTTGGCCGCCAGTGCGCTCGTACCACTTACCGGTGCCTACTGAGAGGATGCGCCCGTGCTGGTCCTGCACGAGCGGCACCGACGTGACTGGGCATGACTCAGAGAGCAGCGTGTACCCCTCGAGCAGCTTGGCCGCCACGCGCGAGGAGAGCGACTGGCCACCCTCCGTCGTGTCTGCACGCTGCGGCGAGTGATGGCTCACGCTAACCGATCCAAGTGGCGCATTGGTCGCTCCGCTGCGATACATCGATGCCGACTTGGGTGGTGAGCTCGGAGGAGGGAGCGCGTGCGAGGAGATCTTGACCAGCTCGCCGCCGTCCCGCACGTAGTAGCAGCCATTGCCAACAGAATACATGCGCCCATCGGCAGTGGACACAAGCGGCACATTGGTCTCCGGGCACGACTCGGAAAGCAGCTTGCAACCTTCCAACAGCTTCTGGCTGAGCTCGTTGACATTTTTGTTGATGCGCTCTTGCTCCATAGTGGTTCCAGCACAAGAGTGGTGCGCAGACTATCGATTCAGCGCACTCGTGCTGGAAGGTGTGGCCGCACTTTGAGTGAGAGAGTTCTCACCTGTCGCCCGCGTTGTGTTGGGCGGATGCTCAGACCGACCCCCCCAGGACCTGGTCATGTACTAAAGACTATTCGATGTGGAGACGGATGTTAGAGTTTGGAGAGATGTTCGGTCTCTCGAGAACAATCAATGCGCATCGGTCGAGCGTCACCACAAAGGTCGTCGTCTTCATCGGACATCATGGCCAGTTGGCCAGTGACCACAGCCATGCAGCATGCACGCACGTGCCATCTGCGCAGCCACTCACGCGCGGGAGACCTGGACGCCGGAGAGGGCGGCGCATCTCTACGCCGTGGCGCTCTCACATCGCCTTCGCCTTCGCCAGATCCTTCTGGCGCTGGTCCCATGCGTCTTGGCCGAGTCGCCAGAGCACGGAGAAGAGGATGCCCTGGAAGCCGTTGGATATGATCTTCGTCACCAGTCCACGGAAGAGGAGGCCCGACACGCCATCCTTGGCGATCACCATCGAGACAGCCTCGCCGTACCCGATCGGGGTCGTGCTCGACTGGACCGTCGTCTTGAGCACGCGCACCGAGTTCGAGATCGTGTCAGAGACGGCGCTGCTGCAGAAGCCCACGACGGCGTTGCGCGCGAGATACATGGGCAACTCCTTCTTGCGATCATACTTGGGCAGGTAGTCGTTGAGTACGTTGTTGGTGAGGAACCACGGGTAGTGGCCCACAAAGGTGGCCGACATGGCGCCAATCGAGCCGTGCCAGAGCACAAAGATGCCGTTCGTCCTGATCTTGGCGCCGAGCTTGGCCAGGCCGGTCGAGCCCTCGACCTGCATGATCGTCTTCATCGCGTCAATAGGCATCAGGAAGACGCGAAACCCCGCAGCTGCCGCCGAGGCGGTGACCGTCTTGGCCGCGGCGGGCGCATTCTTGGTGACCTCGTACGAATCCCAGATGGCGAGCATGCCCGCGTTCGCGGCCGTGTCGCCCTGCGAAGCACGAGAGGCGACATCAAGCCACCCGGTGAGTACACAGGAGTTGCAGCTGCGGGCTGTGGCGGTTCGGCATCGCCTGTGTCACTTACGAAGCGCGAGAGCGGGCCCTGGAAGAGCGCTGGGCCGAGGCCCGCGTAGAAGCGGGGAATACCACCTTCCTTGTACAGGTGCCTGAGGGCTTCCATGGTGCCCATGCCGTACCGATACTGGAAGTTGACCGTGGTGCGCATCCACATGAGTGTGCCGACGTTGATGAACATTGCCCCCGCGCCGGCGATACCGCCGCCGGCCGCCTGCCAGGCTGCCTTCTTCAGCGTAACCATCAGTGGCTGCTGCTCAGCAGGCGCGGGCACGAGCATCGTGCGCTGGAGCGAATGTAGGTGCTGCAAAGGCACTGCCATTTGGACTGCGAGAGCGACTCAACAGTCTGCTGCGTCACGGAGAGAGTCGAGCGCGAGCTGCGCCCTCACGTTGCGGTTGTGGCGCGGGCACGCTGGAAACGAAGAGCGCAAGGGGTGTGCTCTAGATGCCGCGTGCATGGATGCGCACCTGTGCTGATGAAGTGTGCCCTTCTTCGCTCGTCAAAAGAAGAGTCATTTTGTGGTCGATCCGGAACTTTTTAGTGGCACTGCCATGAAAAGCAATTATGGGTCCACATAGAGTCGACGCCGAAGCGGATATTCGTTGTTTCGACACTTGCCGAGTGTGCGAGCCTCGCCCTCCCCGCGCGCGTTCTCATCGAGCGCGCGTCTCCGATTGCAGCCGCGGCAGCATATCGCAGGAATCGACCTGAATGGCGGACGCGAGTAGGCCTCTGCCCAGCACAGCACTGACGACGCTGCGTCGGATGCTCAACTCGACCGACAAAAATGCCACAACGTTTGGTGAGCTCCGCGCTGCGCTGGGCGCAAAGTTGGGCGTCGCGGTGCCACGCTGGTGGCTCAAGGCTGCGCTGCCCGAGGCAGCAAACACCCCTATAGATGCTCCATACACGGCGGCGCGGCTCGCCAAGGACGCACACCTCGTGGCGTCCATGTACGAGCCTCGCAGCAGTAAGCGGAGGCGGGCATCCCTGCCGATCGACAGCCAGTCAGTGCCCAATGACGCGACGACGCAACCTTCTGCTCGCACATGTACGCCCGAGGTTGGAAGTCTGCTGCGGCACACCTTGGCGTCGTTCCCGTCGCAGCATGGCGCTACACTATCCGAGTTGTGTGCGGCACTTAAGCCGACGCTGGGGCGCGTCGACCGTGCAGAGATGAAACTAGCACTGCGGGATTGCGCCGAGATCAAAAGGACTCGCCGAGCAGGCGAAGGTGGCGTTGGCGTATGGTGTTACATGTTGCGTTTGCGCGCTCCGTCGACAATGGCGGCGGCAGTAGTGACCAACGTCACTTGAAAGCACGGCCGAGCAGGAGCACGTGTCGTTCACCGGCACGTAATATTCGAAATATCGATAAAAACATAAAATTATTCGTTAACGGGCCGTAAACGGGTCTTGGGACGGCCCGCCCCCGCCGCATAATCGGCAGACGCGCTGAAGCTTCCAACTATGCGAGCTGCACGGCACCTTCCGAACTACGTATTTCCGAACGGAACCTGCACGACATAACCTCGACGCCGCGTCCCGACACACGCCGACACGCGCTCGTGCATGCCTTAACATTTCGTCGGCGGTCGATCGCCCGTTCTCGAAACGGCCGCACGGCTTCGCTCATGCACTACTTACTAGATGACTTCACGACTGACGACACTCCAGGGGCTGCTGGGGGCCATGGATCCTGCTCATGATAGTCGAGAGTGTCCTGGGTTCGAACCATGCAGTTGCATCTCCCTCCAGTCCCATCTCTTGGCCATGATCGCCGTGCACAATTAGAGTCCGTTTTCAGCAGTCCGAGCAGTCCGGAGGCACGTACGCTGCTCCTACCGGAGTGATCGGGCAGTCTCTACTGGCGGCGATACTGCAGGTGCCATTGGCAGCAGGCTCGCCCATCCTGGTCTTGCCCTTGCCCGCTGCTGCCACTCGGGGCGCCTGCCCCGAGGCCTCTGCTGCCCATTCTTCCGGCACTAGCGCCGGCAACGGCGATGGTGCGGATGCCGCCGTTGGCACCACCGCGGCCGCCAGCGCCGTTGCCCCCATTCGAGCTGCTGTCGCTCGACTCGCCTAGCTCTGCATGCACGATCCAGTCGATTTGGACCTCGAGGCTGCTGTGCGCGGTGGCGGTGGCGGCCTGGCGCGCGAGCGCCACGTCAAAGCCCATCGCAAGCAAAGCGGCTTCGGTGTGCGAGAATTCCGCGCCTGCCGTTCCTGCCGTGCCTGCCGTGCCTGCCGTGCCTGCCGAGCCTGCCGTGCCTGCTGTGCCCGAAGCGCCTTCCGCGCCTGCCGCAACACACGAAGCCGACGTGAAGGGCTTGGCGTGTGGGTTGAGTACGAAGCCACTGGCAACGGCGCAGGGCTTCGAGGTTACGGCTGCCTATTTGCCATAAACACTGTGTGACAGAGAACAGCTCTTGGCGTGACCTAAAAAATTATCGAACGATTGGGTTGGAATCTAGATTTTTTTCTCTGTACCATGAGCTAACGAGAGTGGGGTTGTTCCTATGTAAGTTTTTAATACTTAGGCGATAAGACGAAAGAGTATCGTTTTCGGCGGCTTTTTCCATGGCCGTCCTTGGCACTTTTTATGGCTGACGGACGCAAGCGGCCGTGGAAGCCCGTGAAGCGCCGCTCGGCGTCCACTGGCAGCGGCGGCGACGTCGCCGACGAGGGTATCGAACTGGTCGACCTAAGAGCCGTCCACGACGAGCTCGTCGATGAGCGGCGACTTTTGATGCAGCCGCTGCAGAGTGAGGGCCTCTACAACATGCACGAGGCCGATGAGAAGGCTCGACTTGCGCGCGACTTGTGGAAGGGCGATTTTTCGGCATCGATGCTCCTGCTGCGCGATCAGAACCCGCAGCTCGTCGAGGTGCTGCGGGCAAAGCTGGCCAACTCGTCGGATGCGACACGTTCAAGGGTGGCAGCTGTGGAGCGGTACATTGACGGTGTGCTGCTCGACTTATGCAGGGCGCAGAACATGTTCAAGATCCCGCTGCTCACCGCGGCTACGAGTCTGATGTGCGAGGTTAACAAGACCGCGCGCGAGTACCACGACACTATCTCCGCGTTCCATCTCGGCGCGGCGTGCTCGGAGCGTTGGGTTGACGAGTTCCTGACCCTCGCGAACGCTTGCCGGCCGGCTCCGACCGAGGCGATGCTCCCGGGCGTGATGGCGTGCTGCTTCGACAACCTGTCGATGAAGATCGACTACAGCTCGTACTCAACCGAGGGCGAGACAGGCCGTCTGCTCGACATGACCAACTGGTTTTCGACGCAGCTGCCGGCGCACCTCGCGCCAAACTTCGACGCGGCGGCGATCTGTGCGCGCCGCGCCGCCCCCCCGCATCCCTGACCTGCTACTGATGACATGCGTGTGTGTGCCG
Organism: Chrysochromulina tobinii; assembly: GCA_001275005.1. NCBI lineage: Eukaryota > Haptophyta > Prymnesiales > Chrysochromulinaceae > Chrysochromulina > Chrysochromulina tobinii. The sequence continues at coordinate 6,054 of JWZX01002813.1, forward strand.
GCATCGTGGCAGTTCATGATGGTCCCTTCGCACGCCTCTCGCTCCGCGACTTTGGCAGTTTATTTTATTCGGATAATCCAGATATTGTTGCGAATAAGACAGCGCGATGGATTCGGTTTTTGAATGCTGAACGCAATGGGCGCTTACTTGATCGCCCTGCGTATGTGGCAGAGTGGCAACCACACAAGGTTTATCATGAACCTATGTACGGTGTGCTCCAATCATCGTACCAAGACGTGGAATTAGAGCTCCGAGTCATGTGTGGTCGACCGGCCGTGTGTGGCACCCCTCCGGCCCCTTATACGGACCATGACCCAGACTACCCAACCAAATTCAGATCGTGCAAGATAATGTTTGTGGCTGGAGATGGACTGGCACTGATGCGACTCAACCACTTACTGGCAAACAAGCCTGATGTGTATATTGACCAGACCCCGTTGATTATTCCTATTCAGGGTGAGCATCCACATGGGCTTTTTCATGTCATGCATTGCGAGTGGCGCCTGCACCGCCAATTTATAATGTGGTGCGCTGGCGAGGTGAACAACCAGCAGGTGATCGATGACCCAAATGTTTCCGTCTTCAATGAGCATCGATTTTTTTACCTCCATGTGCTTACCCGTGCGTGTGCACAATATATTATATTCATCTCGAAGACCGCGGGGGCGGAGACTCTTGATGAGCCGATTGCTTTTTTGGCCAAGTCAGAGGCCAACATTGATTTTGCATGGGTTTGTCATTTCTTATACGATGCAGGGTTTTTCGTGCTCGATTTTTTGCAGTCAGTCCGTGCAAATCGCAGTCATACGCTTGATTTACTCTGGCGGGAATTCTTTGCGTCTGCGCACAGTGGCACAGCCAATAAAACGCAGTATGTGCCTATGTCAATCATGCGAGTATTTTGGGGTATGGCCCTCACCCCTGAGCTCAGCAAGCTGTACCATAGAATCCGTACTTTGCCCGGTGGTTTGGGGGCGGTCGGGTGGGATATGGCAGTGGAGATGCTCAATGCAGCGATCAAGGCACACGTCGCACACAGAGTCAGCGAGGCTCAGATCAATAGGTTCATTCGTAGCTGGGCACTCTTGGAATGTGTGCAGAAGAAGATGCGCGAATTCATCTATCCCGGGCGGAGTGCGCGCCAAGTTCCAAATTTGGCAGATGCGAACAGGGATGTTGCGCGCCTTGTTGAGCGCTTCAAGGCTGTCATTGGTACTACCTGGGCTCAAGCTGTGCGACCGAATCAGACCAGCCATGTCACCACTGGAGCTCAGCGCCTCATGGTACCATGGCGCGAGGTCGCAGCTGTCATGAACCGGACGGGCGCGGAGGCTCCTGCAACGTACGTGCGCAACCATGTGACCCCCCTCACTCCCTTTTTTACCTGGGACCCATGAGTAGAGTTCCGATTATCGGAGATTATAATAGATCCCATCCTTTAAATATATTTTTTGTATAAGTCGCTTCCCAGTGCACAAGGGAGGTACCGCAAGACGGAGAAACGCAAACGGAACAACTTAATTATATTTACGGGCGGCCGGCGGCGTCTGTGCTGCTCCCCAGAGTATTACTAGAGTATTACTGAGGTGAGTGTGGATAAGATGTGGATAAGATTGTGGAAAGAGGGATAGGGTGGTGTTAATAAACACCGGGGTAAAATGAGTAAAACCGAAGTATGATCAGTGGCACTCGAAAAATAGATCGAGTGCCACTGGTGTCGCCGCCGCCCCTGCACCGGGCGTCATCTCGGCTGCGCCTGCGCTCGTCGTGCGCACACCCTCAGCGCGCTTGAGCATGAGCAAGCCCGCCTGCATCTTGGCTTGGAGGACCGCGATCTGGATGTCCTTATCCGTTGAGGCCTTGAGCTCCTGGTACTTCTGCTCGACCTCGTTGGCCTTTTTTTCCGCGGCAGCCGCTTTCGCCTCCGCGGCAGCCTTGTCCTTCGTGAGCGCGTCGACCTTGGCCTTGAGCGTGGGGTGCTCCTGGATCATGCGCACCTGCTCTGGCGTCAGCTTCACACCTGCCAACACGCCAGGCAACCACACACGAGGCACGCACGCTGGATGAGGAATCAATTCGGGAATATAAATATTCCGTCGGATGTGGGCATGGCGCGCAGGAGCACACCGTCAACCTTGGGCTTCTTGTTCGGGTCGACCGGTGCCGCTGCGCCTGGCAGCTGGTCCGGCTTGCGCTTGTTGAGCGCCCCTGGCGGGCGCCCACGGCCACCTTTGGCAGGTGGTGGTGGTGGTGGTGGTGGCTCGCCGCCTGGCGCGGCTGCAGGCGCGGCGGCCGTCGCCGCGGCGCCAGGTGGTGGTGGCTCGCCTGGCGCGGCTGCAGGCGCGGCGGCCGTCGCCGCGGCGCCAGGCGCGGCGACCGCCGCGGCAGCGGGTGCGGGGCGGCGCAGCCTCCCGTTGCCTGCAGCCGCCGCAGCGGCAGCAGCAGCATCGGCGTCATCAGTGCGCGCGCGCGTCAGGAGCTCGCGCACGGGTGTGATCTTCGTGATGGCGTGCTCGCCCGAGCCAAGATCAGCCACAGCCGCCTCGAGCGCCGCCATCAGCAGCGGCGCAAACTCATCAGTCCTGCCAGCATGTGCGCGACGAAGCGAAGTGAGAATAAAATCGGAATATATTTCGGAGGCAATCATGCGCGCGTGTGCGGCTCTCTCGCACGTGCGTGGGGATGGGCGGGCGCACACCGGAGCTCCTCCATCACCTTCGCCACCATCTCGGCCGTGGGCTTGCCTGTCGAGAGGTCAACGGGCACCTCGATGATGCGCTCGCGCAGCGGCTCGCCGTAGAAATTATTCACGCTGAGCATCGCCTTGGTCACGAGCGCCCAGCGCGCACCTGCCTGTGTGCCGCCGGCGGCCGACTCGCCTGCATCTCGTGCGCGCGCCCCGCGCCCCGCCGCCGTCACTCGCTCGGCCTTCTCCATCTCGAGGAGGACCTTCTTGATGGCCACCTCGTAGCCCTTGTCGACCCACCCCTTCAGGTTCTTGGTGTTTCGGATGCCAAGAACCTTGAACATGCCGAGGTGCGAGATCAGCACGTCCGCGTAGTCGCGTAGCTTGTCGGTCTCGGTGTCGACGAGCACCGAGAGCGACTCGAGGTTGGGGTCCGGGAACTTGAAGGACTGCAGCCACTTGTTCTCGTCAAGAAGCGCATTGGCAGCAGGCCGCGACTGCATCATCTCCTTGAGCTTCTCGACCGTCACGCCGTAGAGGTAGGTCGCGCCGGTGTTGGATATCTTGGTGGCGACGATCACCGCGTCGAACTCCTTGAACTTGGCAATGAGCGGCTCGCCCGAAGTGACCGCCACCTCCTTGCCAAAGTGGAAGTAGTGGCCGGGCACGCCGGCGTTGTAGGTGAGCTTCTGCACAACCGAGGCGACGTTGGCGCAGATAATCGCCGGCTCCTCGAGGTCGTTGGTAATCGCGAGCGGCGCCGCCTTGTTCGGGATGAGCACGCGGCCGTCGGTGACGAGGTTCAAGGCCGCCATGTACTGGTCTCGTTATACGCGTGACAATGAGCTATTGTTAGGCGGGATTGTATAATTCGGGATTAAGACCGCGTCTATGTACTACTTTCCTCATATGTAAGGTGTAGAGAAAAAAATCTAGTTTTCAACCCAATCGTCGATATTTTTTTACTGTCACGCCTAGAGCTGTTCTCTGTCACACAGTGTTTGATGGCAAATCCTCAGCCGTACTTCGAGGTCAGGCTGAGCCCAGACAAGCCAGAGGCACTCGCGCTGAGGGCTTTGGTCGAGGGCGAGGCTGACAGCGCCGCCTCCACTATCTCCCTCTCCCCAAGCAATTGCTCCATCGAGCTCGGTCCGGACATGATATTCGGTGGCGGCTGGGGCGAAGCCTTGGGCGACGAGCGCGAGCCGCCCATGGGCGAGCCGCCCGTGGGCGAGGGCGGCTCATGACGACCGATCGCGTAGACCTCACTGGAGACGGAGGTGGAGGCGGTGGGCGATGTCCCGGATGAGGTTGATGAGACGCGGTCGTCCTCGTCGTGCGTCCATTTGCGTCCCTTGCGCCGGTTCGGGCTCTCGACCACATTCCACGCGCTGCCAGCATCGCCCTCGCCTCGATGGCCCACTGGAGGTGCAGCGTCGAGCCACGCCCACTCCGTATGCGACGAGCTGCCGAGCGCCATAGGGCCGGGCTCCATCACACTGTGTGGCGAGCGCGGTGCCGCAACCGGCTTATTGTGGCCGATGATCTGGCCGACGGAGACAGCGCCCGCTCGAGCTTTTCGTTCAGCCAAGGCGGGCTGCGTGGGCGGTTGTGTGGGGTTGCTCACCTTTGGCCGTGCAAGCGCCCGTGCAAGCGCCCTGGCCATGCTACGCAGCCGCCGGCCCACCCAGCGCAGCAGCTGCCCCCCCTGGAGCAGCACGCCCACTACGACGCCCAGCACGGCGGTGAGAGCTGCACCACGGATCACCGTAGGGTCATGCCAGCTCGGGGGGCTCGAGAGGGCGCCGCCCGAGACGACGCCCGCGCGAGCGCGAGCGCTCGACACGGGCTCAAACGGCGCTGCTTCGAAGGGCATCGCGCCGGTCCCAGGCCGAGGTGCGCTCGCGTGGCTACCAATGGCACCTGGAGTAGCGCCGGATGCGCCGGCGGCCGTCGCGGCGCTGGTCGTGGTGGCGGAGGCATCCGGCGCAGAGTTCCGGAGACCCGCCTTGATTACTTTGATGAGGCGACGGGTAACGGCGACGTGGTGCGTGCCGATCGGCGGCCCGAGCGCGCGCATGGCGAGGCCGTTGACCTTCTCGAGCGCCTCCCTCGCCAGATCGAGTGCGCTCAGCCCTTGCCAGCACACATGCGGATCTGCACCCGCGCGGAGCAACTCCTTGACAACCTCCGAGTGCCCAGCCCACGAGGCGAGCATCAGGGCGCTCATCCCGGGGACGCGCCGTCCTGCAAATGTTGGCTGCTGGAGGGCCGCGGGCGAGGCCGCCACAAGCGGCGCCACGAGCTCCGCGTGTCCACGCCACGCCGCCAGGTGCAGCGCATTCATCCCGACCATTGCGCCCGAATGTGCTATCGCTGTTACACGTGCTATCGCTGTTACACTCGCTTTGGCGCTGAGGAGCACTTGGGTAGCCTCAGCGTGCCCGTTGGCGAGCGCGAGCAGGAGCGCCGTTGCACCGTCCAGAGGTGAGCGAGCATCCGCCTGCGCGCCCGCCCCGAGCAGGCGCTTGAGTGCGGGCAGCAGATTGTGTGCGCTTGCCAGCTGGAGCGCCGAGCGAGCGGGCGCACCGCTGTCCACGCTTGTGGCCAGATTCCCTATCAGCTCGTGGAGCTTCGATGGCACGGCGGCTGCCTCGCCCGAGGCCAGCGGAGGGACGCCCAGAAGCGCCTCGACCACCTCACGAGCCAGCCTGGCGGCGCGGCTCACCCGCACACGACGCTCCTCGGACGCCTCCCGAGCATGAGGAGCACTCGCCTCGTTCGTCGGCGAGATGCCGTCGGAGCTTTCTTCCGAGAGGACGGCCCCCGTGGCCGAAGGCCGCAGCTCCTGTTGGGTCATCGATGCGAGCGTGAGCTGCTCGTGCAAGGCAAAGAGCTGCCCGACGGGCATGTCGATGGGCCCGGGCGGCACGCAACGGGGGGGCAAGGCCGAGAGCGCCGGCAACGGAGGGAGTGGCGGCAAGTCGGCGCATCGCTTGGCAATAGGCGGGGAGGCTGGTGTGGGGACAGACCGAGAGTCCATTTCCGCGTGGTCTTTAGCGGCGGGTGCGGAGTCGTGCACACTGCCAACTGCGCCGGCCTGCACCAACGCCTCCACCACGCCCACGTGGCACTGCTGCACCGCGAGCGAGAGGATGCTCACGCACGAGCCCGGCAGGAGGTTGGGGTCGGCACCCCCGGCGAGGAGCAGGCGCACGATGTGCGCGTGCCCCCGGTTGGTGGCCGCTGAGAGCGCGCTATCTCCAAGAACGTCTTGCGCATTCACGTCGGCTCCGGCAGCCAGAAGGACGGTCACCGACTCCTCAAGACCGGATGTGGCTGCCGCCATGAGCGCCGTTTGCCCGTCAGCGTCACGAAGGTTGGGGTCGGCTCCAGAGGTTAACAGAGCGCGCAACACCGCGACACGCCTACGCGAAGCGGCCAACATTAGGCTTGTTGACCACGGGTGCGACTCGATTCTTTCGTCACCGCGGGCCTCGCCAGAACGGATCAGACGGAGAACCTCATCAACTTTCCCGAGCGCCGCTGCTTCGGTGATGAGGCGGGCGGATGAGAAGGTGAGAAGGCCGGCGAGGAGGGCATACATAAGGCGCATCTCCACCTAGCTAGGGGCTCCGTCTCAGGCTCGTCGCCCGGGCTCGTGCAGCACCCTCACCACGAAGGCCCCTACCAAGCCTGTTCCGTGAGCGGGGGGGAATCGGTGCTTACGGTCGGGAAGGCCGACAGGAAGTTTCGAATTGACGAAATGAAATGAATTTTCAAGAAATGCGTTGGAAGAATACGGGGTGGGGAAGTATGCGTTTGGAAAAAAATCCCGTTGAAACACATACATGTAACAAGTGTTCACACGTTGAGCAAAATTCCTCAGCGGGACCTCGAAACGAATTTCGATGCTTGTTCACCAGCGAGCGCCGTTCAACGCTTCCGCCCTCCTGCGCGCGGACCCGACCGTGGCGGCTGTGCTCGACTGGGCCCACAATTCCCAAAAGGTGGCCGTGCTCGCTAAAGCCTTCCGGTGCCTTCTGGACGCGAGCGCCGCGGCTACCAAGGCCACACGATGCCGGTGGCATGAGAGGACTCAGAGGTATAAATTGGAGCGGCGGCGCTTGCTAACATCTTTAATATGCTGGCACCGCGGCACGGCGTCGCTCATCGCACGCAGGGCCGAGATCTCCCTCCGGCGCGGCCGAAGAGCCGTAGATCATGCCTTTGCCTTGTGGCTGCGCTGGTGTGCCTTGCACCTTCGATTCGAGAAGGTGGCAGTGCACAGGTACCAGCTGCGGGCGGCCAAGCGCGCTCTGACGCTCTGGCGATGTCCGCAGCAGGAGCTCAAGGCGCGGCGGCAGCTCGTCGAGCCGCGGTACGTCTATGCACAGCACAGGCGGGTGCGCGCGTGCCTACTCGGCTGGGGACGTCGACAGCACGAGGTACGCGGCCTTGGCGAGGCGTCTGCGCGCGCCCACACCGCCCTCGCGCAACGCAGGCTGACTGCCGCGGTGCTCCGATGGCGCTACCAGTGGGAGGAATGGGCGTGCTTGCAATTCGCGGTGTCAGCCCACATGCGCTCAGCACTCCGCCGCGTCTGCGCCGCGATGCGCGCTGCCGGACTGGCCGATGCGATGCGATGCGGTGCTGAGGCGATGATGCACATGGGCGCGGCGCACCATCGGTCGTGTGCGCTGCCTCACTCGATGCTCAGCTGGTGCCGTCGAGCACGTTGGTCCGCACAGGCGCGCGCGCTCGATGGTCGGGGTCGACGCATCTGGCTCATCTCAATCAGTCGACGCGTGCTGGTCAAATGGCGTGCCTCGTGCCGGGCGCATGAGGCACGGCTGTCGCTCGAGGGCACTGCCGTCTTGGTGTGCTGCAAGCGCGGCGTGTACCGGTGGGCTGAGGCCGCGCAGCAGCGGCGCGCGATCAACACACGGCTGCCCGTGCCGCGGCTGCGGACTGCGCTCCGTCGGTGGCGGCGCAGCAGTGCCTACCTGCGCGCGTCGCGCGCCGTAGCGGAGCACGTGCGCGCAGTCAGCGTGCTGCGCCACTTTGGGGGCAAGGCTGTGCGCCGTTGGCGGGCGCGCTTTGGCGCGACGAGAGACGCCGCTGCGCTGCAGCTGACTGGAGCGCTCTACTATCGGCGTCGGCGCATGGACTGGGCGAACATTCGGATTCGTTCGTGGTGGCGTGCGCGCGTGCGCGTGCGCCTCGGACGCGCACTCGAGACCTGGCATGGGCGCGCGCAGTGCGCGCGTCTCGAGCGCCACTTGGACGATGTGCTCAGCCAGCCCGATAATTGGATAGAGCGCTGGCAGCAGCAGCGCGCGCTCACGGCAGCGCTCGGCACATGGAACACGCGAGCGCGCCAGTCGTCGCCTTTACATGGCGCTGCCGCTCGCAATTCTGGCGCTCGCAATCCTGATGCCGCTCGCAATCTTGCATCCACAGCTCCATCTACGCGTACTCATTGCTTGCATCAGTGGGCTCGTCCTCCAAAGTTCGACGTTGCCTTGAGCACCTGCGCTCTCAAGCACTCTACGAGCCGAGGGCAGGCTCGCGTGCTGCAAGGGCTGCTACGGCACGCGACCCAGAGACAGGCGGATGCGCGCCTGTACGCCCTCGCGGGGCGCCAGGCTCGGCGCCTTGGGCTCTGGCAAGTGTGGCGGCCGTTGCTCGCCGCTCAAGAAGCGCACCGCATCGCCTCACTGGGCTTCGTGGCGAGCTGTAGATTCGGCCTCGCGCGCGGCTGGCGCAGCTGGCGCTCGAGGCGCTCCGCGCTGCGCCGAGGACCACGCTACACCGCCGCCGACGACACCCGCATCGCCCTGAACCGCGGCCTCTACCTCTGGTGCGAATGGCACAAGGCGGAGAATGTGATTGGCCACAGGCGGTTTCGACGGCGCGGAGCGTGGGCCCGGCTGCTCTTGTGGTATGCAGAGGCGCAGGTGCGTCGGGCAACGAATGGTGCCGCCGACACGCTGGCGCGGCGCAAGCAGGCACCCGTTGTGATGCAAGCCTTCCGCAGCATGTGCGCCGCCACCGCGCGCGACCTTCAGCTGCAGGCGACTGCTGGGCGAGTCGCTGCGTGGCGATCGACGGAGCGCCGGGGCTTCGAGCGCCTGCAATCGTACGTGGCGCTCACGATGACGCTCGAAGCCACGGGCACGGCCGTGCATGAGCTGCTCGCACGTATTGGGTGTAGACGCGCCATCGCCAAGATGCACACGCACGCCCTCCCTCTGGCTCACGCAGCACGCTGGCGGCGGCGCAGGGCTCTCGCGCGCTTGCTGCGCCTGTGCCTGGATGCACGTGTCTGGAACTTCGAGCGCGCCACCGCGAACGAGATCGCCTCAATTTGGGTCTCGCGGCAGATGCGGCGGCGCGGCTTCGAGGCGTTCCAAAGGCACCAGGCGTCCACACTGCTCGCGTCCAGACTGCTCACCACGGCGCTCCAAAGGCAACGTCTCGATGCCGAGCACGAGCATACCCGCGGGCGGCGTGCGGAGGCGAGCGCGCGCGCGCCTCTCTTCCTGCTGCGCCGCCCCTTTGCCCGCCATCATGACGAGTCTCGGGTGCGGTTGGCTCTCGAGGCGGCGTCCGACCAATTCCGCCGCCTCGTGCAGGCCCGAGGCCTCAGCGCCTATGTCGCCGGCGTGCGCACGTGCGCCGTCTTGCGGCGGGCGCGAGAGCGGAACGTCGCGCTCGTCGAGTTGCGACGCGCGACGCGAAAGATGCGCGCTGCGTGCGAAGCGCGAGCTCGCCTCGTTGCGCTCTCAGCCCAGGCGTCCACACTGTTTGTGCGCCGAGTGGCGCCGGCACGGTCACTGGTCGCCTGGCGGCGGATGGCGGACATTCGATGGGCGGCCGCAACAGTCACCGAGCGCTTGCGGCGTGGGCGCCTTGGGTCCGCGCTTGGCATGCTGAGGACGACGGTCAGCATGGCTGCGTGGCGTGTGGCCTCCAGCGCGACCGGACTCTCACACTATCGGCGCGGCCGCCTAGGGTCCCATTGGGTAGCATGGCACACGTTCCTCTTGAGCGAGTCCGCATTGGCGCTGCAACGGGAGGCGGCGGCACGCATGCATCGGCGGCGGCAGCTGTGGAGTGCCACTGTTGCGCTCTCCGAGCACTGCCACTTCCAAATGAGCATCCCTCGCGCGACGCGGCGCATCGAGCGGCGCCGGTACGCGGAGGCACTGGCGCTCTGGCGCGGCAGGAACCACATGGTTTGCCAGTTTGTGGAGGTCACCCTGCTGCTGAGGGCGCAGGAGGCTATGCATATGGCCCTCGTGCGCTGGCGCCGCTGGCATGAGTCCCGAGTCTGCTGTTCGCTGCTCGACACAGCGTCCTCGAGCGTCGCAGCCGAGTTTACAAGATCCGTGGGCGGAGGGCAGCGCTGGCGTGCGTGGCACCTGTGGCGAGCGTGGGCGATCGAGCAGCGCCTCGTGCAGACGCTGCAGCTTGCCACGGTACGGCTGCGCGCCGTCACGCTCGCGCGCGCGTGCCGCTCATGGCTGAGCTATTCGATCAAGCGATGCGAGCTCGAGCTCTTGAGCGATCGTGGGGCCAAGATCGGCTCCAGGTATGCCAAAACGATCGCGATGCGCCGCTGGCGGCCTCTCAAGTGGTTTGGAGAAACCACCTCGCTGCTCTGGCCAAACCACCACGCCTCGCTCGTTGTCGAAACGCTGTACCGGCGCCCCGTTCGCAACGCACTGCAACGTTGGCACTCGCACGCCGTCGCGGTGCTCATCAGCGAGCGGAGCATGCAGATGGCGGCCCTGGGTGTGCACAGAATCGCACTCGAGCGAGCCTTGTTAATCCTCGCACGGCACGCAGTGCGCACCATCCGCTCCCTGGTGGTCGACCAGCTTGCCACCGAGATCTGCATGCGTCGAATGATCCTTGAGTGGTCCGTCAAGGCACGCCGGCTGCTTGTGCCGAGAGTGCACGAGTTCGATATGACGACCATCGCGCTGCGCTTCTGGCGGCTCCGGAGCCTCTTCGACGCCTTTGCGCGCCTCGTGGGCACTTCCTTCAAATACTCGCCGCTTGCCCAGACATTCCTCCAGGGCACTGCCGAGCAGGGGATTCTGCAGGGGACTCGCCGCTCGCCCTTGCCGCCGAGCCGCGCCGCCATCGAGCTGCCGCCGTCACTGCCGCCGGCCAAAGGATTCGTCACTGAGCCGGCCGAAGACTCCGCGGTGCCCCTCACGATCACTTCCAGGGTGGTGCGTGGCATTTTCAGTCAAACGGCCGATGGCCCGGCGGTGCACCTCAGCCGCGGCGTCTACAGTCACAGCCAGGAGAGGCGCGAGCACGCACGGTTCGAGGTGCGCGTCGAGGCGTGCCTGACGAGCGCGACGGGCAAAACAGAGGCGGCAGGGCTTTCGCCGCCGGCCTCACCTGAGGCGCCCACGACAGAGGCGCCTACCCTCCGCTGTCTCACGCCGCCGACAGGGCTCTCGCCGCCGCCGCTGATGGCTGAGGTGGAAGCGGCGCTTCAGCGGCTCAACGCCACCGCCGCCACCGCAGCCGCGCACCCGCGCTCCGATCCAACGCTCCTCTCACGAGCCCAGAGAGACGAGCAGTGAGGCGATCTCGATCGTGCGGATCTCATCGCTTGAATCATTTTTTTTAGTCTCTAAAATTTCAGTATAGTCGTTAGTCCGTGCGTGGCTGTTTAGGTGTATACTACGCTAGTTATTACCCTTTGAACACGGCGTCACGGAACCGCGCCCCCGGCCCGGCCGGCGGCCGCGCAGCGTCGCTCCCGGAGATCGGTGGCCCGGCGGTCCGAGCCTTCGACCCCGGCCCTCTCGGGACTCCGCGGCGTCACACGTCGAGCCCAGACGCCGTGCGGACGAGGCGCGACAGAGACAGGACTCAGGAGAGAGAGAAAGGGAGCTCATGCAATGGAGCTCACGATTACGAGATCGGGCGAGAGGGGCGCTTGCGTAACCCCGCAGCTCTCGAGCCGCAACCGAGGGTTGACTGATAGCTTTCATCAGCTCCAGCACTCGCGTTGCTGAACACCGTACACGCTTAGTATGCCTGGGGGAGACCCCCTCGCCACGTGTACGCTGCCGGTTGGCGATGTTTACTTACTAACTTACTTACACGGTGCGGACGGACGAGCGCCAATTAGCAATTTTCGCAACTTCACTCCGGTCAGCGTAGAGGGCGAGAGTCGCATACGCGACCGGTCGCCCGGTTTCGTTGAGTCGTTAACGCGAGTTACGCCCGGTTTTTGCGGTTACAGGGGCGCGGGCCCGGCGGATGATTCGGTTCTCGCCCCGGCGCATGGATCATGGATCATCGGACGGGACATCGCAACAAATCTCAAATGCGAAATGGTTCGTTGGTTGATGCATGATGGTTCCGGCTGCGGCTCGCGGTTCGGTTCGCGTTGCGGGCCGCCCGCCCGCACCCGCGCGCGCACCATCATGCATAAAATCGAGTTTACATGATATTTCTCACGTGATCGTGAAAGCTAAACCTAGTACGCTGCGTATGCTATAATGTAAGAGTGCACCATGAGGTGCACGCACGCGCTCGTTCGCTTGGTGCTGGCGTCGAGGGTTTCACCTTTCACGGCTTCCTATGGCAAGCGCAGCAATTCCCAATCAACCGACTCCGCCATCGACACGAAGCCCGTCTCGCTTCTCCAGCGCTCCACGCGCGCTTCCGCCTCGGGGCTGAGAAGCTCCTCAAACTCGACCCTCGTGATCCAGCGCATGACGGACTCAGCAAGCACCCTCCTCGCCCCTCCATCCTCATTCGCGCCGGCACCGTGGCTCTGTAGCATCTCATCAACGTCACCCGGCCCGCCCTCGTCTGCCTTAGCCTCCTGCCCCCACCAGCCGACGCGCGCCTCGTATCCCCAGTCCTCAAGAAGTTTCAGCGTCTTGCAGTAATGCAGCGCCACCACGGGATTGCTTTGGCTCCCTGCGTCCGCCAGAAGCACCACCACCGGCGACGGGCGCGGCCCTGCAGCCGAGGACGACGAGGGCGGCGGCACCGCGTCGGACGCTGGCACGCCTTGCTGCTCTGATGCGGCCAGCTGCAGATACGCACGTAACTGCGTGGGCGAGCGATAAAACTGACCGCCGCCGCAGCTCCACTCCCCAAGTACAGGTACGCCAAAAGCCTGCGCGGCGCTCATCGACTTGAGAACCCCCTCGCACAGCCCGACCCACGCCGGCGAGGCGCTGGAAAGTGCAGGCGAGGCCGCTCCCGTCGCTCCCGCCGCTCCCGCCGCTCCCGCCCATGCGGAGCTCGCCATCGGCCGCGAAACGTGCAGAGGCATCTCAATGACCTCATCGACGCCTTGACCGCTGCCGCGGCTTCTTAGAATGCGCATCGACGCGTAGCCGCGCCCTGGCCGAGCTTGAGTGAGCGAAAACTGGTCGCCGAGCGTGAGATAGCGCCGGCCTGCGACGCGCCGCTCCAATGCCGCGGCTTCGGCGGTCTGCTCCCCGCAAGTCATCGGCAACATGATCCTGAGCGCGCCGCCGCCGATGCGCTGCTCCCAGTCGAGCGAGGGCACGAAAAAGGCGTCGAGATCGGCCAAATGCGCGAGATTGGGTACGCGAGGCATGCGGTCGTCCAGTTCTACGTGCGCAAGCACCGCCGGCCGCCACGTGCGGAGAAGATCGTCACCTCGGATCGAACCACTTCGGATGCCATACTTGCGCTGCAAAAAGGCCGCGTGCGCGTCCTCCAGCGGTGCCCGGCCTTCGACCGCCATGCGGCGAAGTAGCTGCCGAAATACCGCGTCCATGTCGGACGGCGTGAGCAACATCTGGCGGGCGCGCGCAAGGCCGCGCAAGGCGCTCTGCATCGCGTGGCGACGCGAACAAACGATTTCATTGATTTTTACCCGAGAGTTCCGGCATCTGAGAAGACTGGCAAAACTTACTTTGGGGACCGTTTTACTTCATATACCATTTTGAGTTTTTTCTTGTGGAATTTGAGGACTTTTCAGGTGAGGATTTCGAAACGGACGAGCCTCACGCACGCTGTTCTAGAACAGATCGAGGCTACACCCGGCACCGGAGCTGAAATGACTGTCATGAACCACAGCCCTTCCGGTACCTTCAATTCCGGCTCTTTCATTCAAGCACAGCTGGAGGAGGTTCATCGACTGAAGGTTCAGGCCGATCACCTCCATGTCGAATGCATGGAGATGAAGATGGTCCTCGTCGATGCTTCGCAGCTCAGAGCGCGTGGCCTCGAAGCTTTCTATGGCCGTGGCCTGAAAGAGCATAAAATGAACCTTGCGGACGTGCATCGTATACGTGCTGATGTTCTCGCCGTGTGCGAGCCATCCTGTTCGCTCCCTAGCGCAAACAAGGACGAGCAATCTAGTATGCTTGCGGTCCTTGCCATAGCATGCGCCGATATCAGCATCAAGTGGGTGTGGTGGGCTCGTGTCTGCGCTCCGTCGCTACGAAGCATGCCTAACGTGCTCGGTAATCTCGACCGGCCGAACGAGGCGACACCCGGCGACGAGGCGGAGCGCGAGCGCATGCGCCACAACGCCCTCTGGCTCTTCCTCACTTGCCGAGTGCTCGTGCTCTCGCGAGAAGGCGACGAAGCCAGGGCGCCGCCCCAGGCACTCGCCGAGCTGTGGCTGGCGACAAAGACGGCCACGCCATTCGGCATACGCCAGTGCCGGCCGGGGCACGAGCGTTGCGTCTCGATTCTCGTCGCACCCGCTACCTTGACGCCGGCGGAGGCTCGGCCCGGGGCTCAGCATGATGTGGAGAGTACGGCGGGAGGAGAGGCCGCGCCGCTCGCCTTGGAGGCTGCCGCAGCTGGGAGCAACGACGAGCAGGGCGCAGCTCGAGCCGCGACCGTCCCGACGAGCGGCTTCTCGCTCCGGGTCGCGATCGGTGGGAGCCCTACGCCAAAAGCGAATCGAACCGATGCCTCGCCGATTGTTGCCCGCACCTCTACGGCGCAGGTTGCGCTAGAGTCGGGGTCAAAGCTGTCGCCGGACCGTCGGCGAATGCATGAGCAGCTCCAAGCATGGGCGGCCCGCTCGTTGCTCGAGGCATACCTGGCCCTGCGGCCTCAGGCTGGCTATGCACTGAACGAAAATGACGACTTCGAGCGCACTGGGGTGCTGTCGCAGCTGCTGCTGATAGATCAGCACGTACGCGAAGCGGGCGCCACGACGGCCAGTGCCGAGAAGCCACCGCCACCTGTATGGCCGGCTCGCTCAGCGGCCCGTCTGCACGCCAGTGCAGCCGGCGAGCCAGCCGACGAGGCAGCGAGACTGGACCAAGGCATTGAGGAGGTCCAAGGACTCCCTCTCGCGTGGCACGTGGCCCCGGATTTCGGCTCGCCCGCTCCGTCGCCCACGGCGATTCGGCGGTCCACGGCGACGCACCTACGCAGCGCGCTCAAGGGCGAGAAGGATGGTGATGCGTTCGGTGGCGGACGCGGATTGATCCGTAAACGTCGCAGCCTAAGCCAGGGGTCACAACCCGTCCAGCTGGCGGAGGAACAGCTGCAGGACATGCTCAAGCGTTCGCTCGAGAAGCTGCAATCGCGGCTACCCGAGGTGCTCACCAAGGACGATTGGGCGCAGAAGCAGCTTGCAATGGCCATGGTGCGACTGACGACCACGGGCGAGGACTCTCATGTGAGCCCGATGATGAAGAAGCTGACCCGCGCCGCGGCCAAGGTGATGGGGATGAACCGGGCCGCCCGGCGGGAGGATATCACCTCGAAGAAGGTGGAGATGTTGCAAGGAATGCACAACTCCCGTGCAAAGGGGGCTACGTTTCGAGACGTGCGGGAGTCGCTCAATGAGCCGGCGCAGGCGCTCATTCGAGCAAGCGCGGAGCGGCGCCAGCTGCTGCGCCAGATGCAAGTGCTGCAGGAGCACCACGCGCTGCTAGCCGACGAGAGGCGCATGGCAGAGGCCATTACCATGCACAGACGAGTGCGCCAGCTGCAGGCGGTGAATGAGGCAGCCATCCAGAGGGGCGACGACACGTTCGCCGACGTGACGCTCGAGATTGAAGCCATCTTTAAGATAGCCTCGGCACCGGCGGCCGTTGTGGCGCAGCTTGCGGCAGAGCATGGGGGGACAGTGGACGGAGCGCTCGGGGCGGTGGGCGAGGCGTTGCGTGTCAAGGAAGCGACGCTGCGCGAGCTCGGCCGTGCGTACCAGGAGGCGCAGGTCGCGACTATCGAGGCGGCCCGACAGTGGAATGACGCGACGAAAGACTATGCAAAGAGCAAAAAGGAGGAGGAGGAGGTGATGGTTGAGGAGCTCGAGCTCGTTTGCAACGCTCAGGTGACCTCGTGGCAGCGCCAACTCTGCGAGGCCGAGCACACGCAGCTTGAGTACTTGTTTGCCCGCCTGGAGAGCAGTGGCGAGAACGCGGCGCCCCATCAGGTGCATGAGTCCTCCCCATCTCGCCTTGTCGCGTGGAATCGCGCCGCGGCCGAGCAGAAGGCGAAGAACGCCGAGATGCTCAACGGGCTGAGTACCGCCCATGCGGAGGTGGCCACGGCGGCGGCGGCATTTGCCGAGGCGGCCGAGAGCGCCAAGGCAGCTGCGCAGACGGTGGGTCAGCTGAAAGAGAGCTTCGAGCGCATCTCATCCTTCCTGTCGGTACGTCCCAAGGGCAATGCGGCGCAGTGGGACAAGTGGCTCATCATTCTGCTCGATGCCGCGGACGCAGTGCGCAGCGCGCAAGAGGAGTACGCGCCGCACGTGCCAAAGCCGTCCGTGATTCCTGACTCCTCTTTGGCAGCGACGCCCACAGCTCGGGGAAGCAAGAGCGGCGCCGGTAAGCGCGGTGCCCCTGTGGGGATCGTCAGTGCGCGAGAGAAGCGGATGGCAGCCGAGAAGGCGGCGTTGGAGAAGGCGTTTGCCAACATAGCGGCGTTGGAGAAGGCGGCGGCCGAAAGGGCTGCATCTGAGCGGGCGCAGCGGGCGGAGAAGGCAGGTCGGGCAGCGGCGGAGCGGGCGAAGACAGGCGACTCGGGGAGCGACGACGAGGTACTGCACCGTGCCGAGAAGCGCTACAGGCAACAGCTGGACCACGCGGTGGACGAGATGGCCCGGCTGGTGCGGGAGTGCCGCGGCGTGCGACAGGCGTGGGAGGTCGAGATGCTCGCGCTCGCACGCGAGGAAGAGGCCCTTCTCGACCGCTTTGGCGTCGCTCCCAAGCCAAGAGCAAAGAGCCGAGAGGAGGAGCCAGCCTTGGGCATCGACTTTGGCATTGCGCCTAGCTCTGCACCCATCTTCCAGTGGAGTGAGCTTGAGCGAGTCCAAGTGGACGAGGAGGCCGAGGAGCTCGCCCCTCCTGCATTTTCTCCAGCTGCCGAGGAGCTCCCGCTTCCACCTGTGCCGGCCCCAACCCCAGCCCCACCCTCGCGCGTGCCCACCCCTCCCCCAGCGCCCGTACTGCCACCGCGCAAGCCACGGCCAAAGCTGCCCAAGTACGCGCCCTTCAGCCCGCAGGCGCGCGCCAAGGACGGCTTCATGGAGAGCACCGGCTCGAGCTCAGCACGGCTCGGCGTGCGTGATGCGGACTCCACATGGCTCGAGTCGTCACTTCGAGTGCCGACTCCCCTGGCTGGCCGACACTGGCTGCTGCGCGATCTGGACACCGGCTCAGTGCCCCCTCACCGGCGGCCCAAACTGCGCAACGAGTGGTCTCTCCACTCGCCGCCGCGCGGGCCGGTCGTAGTCAACGCCTTCGGTGGTGCTGTCTCGACAGCTTTCTCGAGCTATGTCGGGCAATGGCAGCCGATCAGTCCGCGACCGTTGCCTCCGCGCCCCATCTCCACAGCCCCTGGTGGCACTCGTGCCGGCCTAGGCCCACAGCCCCTGCCGGCGGGATGCTGGGGCAGCCTCGCGATGAGGGATCCGCTTTTAGCGCCGCCTCTTGAGAGCCCACGCCCGCTCTTAGCGCCCCTCTTAGCTGCTGAACGCAGACCCGTGGATCCAGAGATCCAGCGATCGTGGTGGTAGACAGGGATCATGCTCACCTGCCCTCAGGGGGTGAGTGCGCTGAGTGGTATGGTATACA
This sequence comes from Chrysochromulina tobinii, assembly GCA_001275005.1. Classification (NCBI taxonomy): domain Eukaryota; phylum Haptophyta; order Prymnesiales; family Chrysochromulinaceae; genus Chrysochromulina; species Chrysochromulina tobinii. Next base: position 23,814 of record JWZX01002813.1, read on the forward strand.
TGTACATAGGAGGCCAGGTTGTGATTAACATCAGTGGTCGTGATGTTGTTGCTTGTGAGAGGGGATCGATCGTGGTGGTAGAGCACAGTGACTCAGAGTGTGTCTCCTTGCAGACGTGTGCGGAGCGCCGTGGCGGGCGGACGTCCGAAACGCACACACTGACGATTCAGTACCTCTGGGCCAGCCCCTTTGCCTGGGCCCGCGGTTATTGCGGTGTGCCGCTACCCGCACGTGTGCATCGGCAGCTTGTCCTTGGCGGCAGATACGGATGGGTCGGCAGCTACGGATCACGGCTGATCAGTACAAACAGTGCTGGGGCGATCGCATCGCCACGGACCAAGATAAGCTTGTGGACCTCCTCCAGAAGCAGGCAGACGCGGCGGCAGCGGCACCTTCACCAACGCCTGCTGCGCCTGCCTCTCGTGCGCCCAGTGATGCAGCTTCGGACGTGGCATCGGTTTCCGGATCGACCTCGAGATCATCGGTGCCCAGCTCTCGCATGGATGCGCGTCTAAAGGTTGAGGATCTCCAGGAGAAGCTAGCTGCGGAGCTGCGCATGCGAGACGAGCTGGAGATGCGATTGGCAAGCATCAGAGGACAATGATGCGTTGCGAGCTGCCCGACGGGAATCGCATGGCACACGGTGTGGCAGTGGGTCAGCAAAGCCATCTCATGCGGCACGATCACCACCTCCTCGCTTGTCACTACGATCAACGAACACCGCCAAACAGCCAAATGTGTACTCTCTACATTAAGGCTGTGTACATGTATTCTCAAACTCTTCACGTTCTTGTGTGCCACCACAATTCGAAATGAGCTCACTGACCAGACATGTTCTACCTGAGTACGTCCGGTCGTAGGGGGGTCAACGAACAATCAACGAACCGCCCCTCGCCACAGGGGGCGAGTTCTAGGTATGGTCGCCCGCCTAACCCTTAAGCCCTAACCCCCCGGCCTCGTACATGTACCGGGTAGCTCGTTTGCGTTTCTCGTAAGATAGACAGTCCGGTGAGACCATGAAAAAAGACAACTTTTATACCTGAGTACTTTACATCGCTCTTCGCATAGGATATTTCAGCGAAAAGTTGTGCGCAATCAGTGCGCAATCAGGTAATAAGAAGCTTTTTACCGGTACAAAACTTGCCAGAACTTAGCCACTGGCTGTCGTGTGATCGCTCGGCTCGCGGTAAATCGCCCATGCTGGCTGCGCAGCGCTCTTTCAAGGCATCGTACGACGTGCTCATGTGTGACACTAAGAAGAGCAGCGCCCCGCCCCGCAATCCAACGATGAAAGAGAAGGACTACACCGAGGTCAAACGGATCGGAAAGGGCTCTTTTGGCATGGCGATGCTCGTGCTCCGAGAGGAGACTCGGGAGCATTTTGTGGCAAAATACATGAAGTTCAAAACGTTGGAAAAGGAGCAAAAGGAGTTCATGCTCAGAGAGGTCCAGACAATGCATCACATTAGCTGCCAAGGTAGCCATCCTTACATTGTCCAATTCCGCGAGTCCTTCGTTACATCCTCAGGGCTGCTGTGCATCATCATGGACTATTGTGACAGCAGCGACATGGCCCACCTGATCGCGACACAAAAGAAGCGAAGCGTCCCCTTCACCGAGGAGCAGGTGCACCTCTGGCTTCTGCAGCTTCTGAGCGCCCTCAACTTTCTGCACTCGTGCGACATCCTCCACCGAGACATAAAGCCAGCAAATGTCTTTATGAACGCGGGATGCTGCAAGCTCGCCGACTTTGGCCTTTCGAAACAGGTTCTGACAGCCTACGGAGGCAGGCAGGCGCACACTCAATGCGGTAGCCCGCTGTATCTTGCGCCAGAGGTGCACATGGGCCGCAAATATGACAGGGCTGTCGACATATGGTCGCTTGGCTGCACGCTCTTCGAAATCATGATGCTCTCGCACGCCTTCGTGGGCGCCGACAATGCCGAGATCTTGAAGAACATCGCCTGGGGGCGCCATGCCCCGATCGCAGGCTCCTGGTCGAACGAACTCAAGGCTATTCTCAAGGGGATGCTTGTCCTTAAAGCGAGTGACCGCCCTTCTGCTCTCGATGTCGATGCATCAGCCCATGTTTGCTCCAGCGCTCCACGCCAACAGCCTGCACCCGGAGGCGCTTGCTCACGTTGATGTAAAGGAGCGGCCAGGCATGACAACGAGGACTCCTGCCATCGACTGTGCTGCCTTGCAAGCTGACTTAGAGGGAAACCTCGGCACACTCCAGGCCATACTCGAGAAGCAGGCCATCCTCGAGAAGCAGGCGCATGACACGCTTCGGCGCGCAAATGAAAAGCTCATGTGACAAGTGGAAGTGACAACTGCCATAGCGCGCTTGCATTGAAAGAGCAGCTCCCCGCGCCGCAGACCGTGCGAGCAGGTCGAGGTGTGCGGCGCTATTCGTTTCGATTTCCCCCCGCACGTGTTCCAGAGCGACAGCGATCAGCGTCTGTCCTTCCCGCGGAGACAGTCCCGGACGCCCGGCGGGACGCGACGGGAAGTCGCCTCCGCCGCCGATACGCCGCCGAGCCCGATGCCCGACAAGCTTACAACGCGGTCGACATCGTCAATCGTCTCGATATCGAGCCACTAGCGATCTACTGGCGATCGTACGGGGTACACATGCGATACACATGCGAACGAGGATCGCGTGCCCCGGATCGCGCAGTGGCTCGGCCGGGGCGGGAAGGACAAGGAGCGGCCGCGGTGCGTCGTAGCCGGTCGGGTACGGTCTATCGTCGAGGACGAGGCTGCCGTACACGCGATAGTCGAAATATTTTCTTTCGACTAGTAACACGTAATCGTCATGCCTCTTCACGTGCCGCGGTGCAAGATCGCGAAAGATGCACCCACCCCACCGCCCGACGTCGACGACGGGACCCCCGCGACGAGCGTCGCGGCTCCAACCATACAGCTCTAGCCGTCATAGAATACCGGATACCGCGCACACTGGGTGAATTTGCTGCCTTCAGTGCTGCCTTCGAACCTTCGTGCCGCTGGGTATACTCGGCACGACCACGCGCCTTGGTCCCATCACCCGCCCACACTCATCTACGCTCCACACGGAAGCGGCAGCATCATGGCAGCCATCATAGCGCACCCATCTGTGGTCCACTGCCCTGCTCACATCTTCTGCAACGCAGCCACCAGGAATGCGATGGGGTCATCGGGCTTCTCCTTTCCGAGCGCGTTGACCGCCGCATTCAGCTTCGCGGTGAGGCCGTGCTGGGCGAAGTACTCAAGCATCCCCGAGGCGCCCCCTGCTGGAGCCGCGGGTGTGGCAGCCGGTAGGCTGCCTGTGCCGTAGGCAGCCATCAGGTCGGCGAACGTGAGCGGATGAGCAGTGCTGAGCTTGGTCAGAGTGTCGGCGACGTCGGTGAGCGGCAGCCGCACCTGGCTCGTCGAGTCGCGATCGCGCAGCGTCACAGTGCCCGCTTTGCTCGGATCGTCGCTCTTGCCGAGGGTATCGAAGTCGATGGTGACGGCGTATGGGATGCCGAGCTCGTCAGCCCGCGCGTATCGGCGGCCGATCGAAGCGCCCGACTCGTCGACCTTATACTGCAGCCCGTTATCGGTGAGTTTGGTGCGCAGGGTGTCGAGTGCCGCGGCATACGCGGTCGCATTGTCCTTGATCAAGTTGAGTTGGATCGGAAGGATGACCGCCTTGTAGGGGGCGATCTCGGCCGGGAAGCCGAGCACGTTCGGCTTTTGCTTGTCGTCGCTGCCCTCCTCCTTGCCCTTCTTCTTCTTCTTGCCATCATCCGTCGGCGGTGCGGATGCCGCCGCCGCGTCGCCGCCCTCGGCTTCGCGCGTGTAGAACGTGTGCTCAAAGATGGCCGCCATGATACGGTCGATCCCGAATGAGGGTTCGACCACATTCGGGACGAAGACCTCGACGTGCTTCGTCTCGGTCTTGGACTCGCACTCCAGCAGCTCCTTGCTCAGCGAGAAGTCCTCGCCGTCCACGCTCACCGTCGCCGCGCCGTCCGCCTCAGCCTTGGCCACGAGGGCCTTGAGCGTGGCCTCATCGAGGCCTTGCAAGTACTCCTTCACCTTGGGTCCAGCTCCCTTGAGCTGCTTCCCAATGAGACCCTCCGCTTTCTTGGTGAGCGCGTACGACTCGATCGTGATCGGCTTGTCCAGGTCGACCTGCGCAGTCAGCGACGTCTTCGTCGCCTTGCCGTGGCACGTCAGGTCGTACGCCGAGCGGTCCGCAATGCCAACGCACTCGACCCAGCCAAGACTCATCTCGATCTCAGCGTCCCAGCAGTCCGCGGCGTAGTGGGCCATCTCGTCGGGCAGGTGCTGACGGAAGCGAATGTGCTCGGCCAGGCACCCCGCGCGCACCAGGAACAGGAACGTCCTTGCGATGAAGTAGCCGAGGGTCCCGTTGGCGATCGTGCGTTGAGCCACCGCCTCGCCCAGTGTCATGGTCACGGTACCCTCGCCCGCGAGCTGCTGCTGATGCGGATGCAATTGCATCGCAAGGGACGCGACGCCCGCAAACTTGGGGTGCGGCTTGTCGCCCGGCTTGCAGAAGAACTCGATCTCCGCCTGCGTGAACTCGCGCTGCCGGATCAGACCGCCACGCGGCGCAATCTCGTTCCGAAAAGCCTTGCCGATCTGCGCCACGCCAAATGGGATCTGGCCGGCGTTCTGCTCGAGGCAGAACTTGAAGTTGAGGAAGATGCCCTGCGCCGTCTCGGGGCGCAAGAAACCCTGGAGCATGCCCGACGGGCCGATGGGCGTCGGGAACATCAGGTTGAACGCAACAGGCTCAGTCAGGTCATTCCCCGTGTCCGGCGACTTGATCTGATACTTTTGGAAGACAACCCACAGCTCGTCCTTGGAATATGCGTCGGCCTGATTCTTCACCCTCTGATACTCCTGCTTAAGCTCGGGCGTCGTCTCCTTCGCCGCCATCCTGGCGTCCATCACATCCTCGAGCAACTTGTCGGCGCGGAAGAAGATGTTCGGGTCCTTCGAATCCTTGACGATGAAGTCGCTGAAGCGATCGACGTGACCCGAGGTTTTCAGTACGTCGTAGGGCATGATGTTGGTGTCATCCACCTCGAGCAGATTCTCCTCAACGATGAAGTGCTTGCGCCAGAGCGCGATCAGATTCTGCTTCACGGCGGCACCAGGCGGCCCATAGGTCCAGAAGCCGCCGACGCCGCCATAAATCTCGAAAGCCTGGCGAAAGAGAAGCGCCGCTTGATCAGGTCGTCCAGGTCCGGTTTCGACGTCGCGAACTTCAGCGAGCCCTCCGAAGCGGTGATCGGCATGCTTTCGTGTCGATTACAAAGCCGAGGTCCAGACACCTCAGTGCACGTGGCCGTTTTGACGAGCGCCCGGTCGAGCGCCCTAAAATTGTATGTCACAAGTCATCCCAAGTCATCCCGTTACTTCTCACCTACTCGTTCTCCGAGGGCACGTATGCCAGCACTTATGACGTGTCACCTAATTTTGGATCCCCCTTCGCCATCTCCATCGACTCCCGTCCTGGTGTCCTCCCACCTGCATGCTGCGCTTCCTAGCTCAGAGCCGCTTTCGATACGATAGCCACCGATATGCTTCCGTATGGTTGTCTGTTGTTTATGTATAGACTTGACTTGACCCTAACTTGACCCAATCACAAAAATCTCAAACCGGCCGCTCTGAAAACTGCACGAACTCGCTGAACGCACAATTCCAAACTTAGAGTTCTGAGACAGACCCCGACTGCTCACCGCTCCGCCCCGCCGCGCGCGCGTTTCTCGCGCGCACGTCATAGTGCCTTGCCCTTGACGTGCAGGAGCTCGGTACCGCGTGTGGCTGCCCTGCCCGCTGGCATGCCGCCGCGTCGCAGCATCTGCTGCGGCACCCGCCGACGCCAGAGCGCTGCGCACACGACCATGGCCCAGCCCACCACAAAGCCACCGCCGATAGCCACGAGCCAGCGGTACTTGGCGGCTGCCTCCAAGACGCTCGGCATGGCAAGCGCGTGCTCCCAGCGGAGAGCCTCTGCCTCTGGAGGCAGCCCCAGCGGCAGACGGTGCTGCATGACCGTGGTGCCGTTGACGTTGTGGATGCGCACGAGCAAGTGCGGTGCTCCCGCGCCCGCGCCCGCGGAGAGCAGCTCCGAGTCGCCGTCCTCACTCGACTCGGCATGACCATCAAAGCGCGCTACTACTGATCCGAAGTTGAGCGCGGGAAAGCTCGCGCCGAGGGGCCAACTGTCGGTGCCCCCGGGCGGATGCAGCCGGTGGCTCCCAAAGAGGCGTAGCGCCGCCTGGCACGCGACCCATCCGAACAGCTTGTCGCCGCACGAGTGCGTCAGCCCTGAAGAGGTGACTTCGAACAGACCAGCACCCTCGGGGAGCATCGGCGCAGAGACCGAGGTGGCTGTTGCCGGCACGGCCGACCCGAGTCGAGCCGACGCAGATGAGGCAAACGTGCCCAGGAATTCGGCATAGTGCACGTCGCCCGAGATCAGCAGAGCGGCGGGCGGTCGTGTCCTGGCGAGCAGGCGAAGCAGCCGGCGGCGGCTGTTTGGGAAGTGGCCCCACGACTCCACAGGCGCGTTCGTCGTGAGCACCTGCACCGATGAGACGATCAGGTGCGCCGCAGCGGTCGAATTGGTGAGTTCCTGCTCGAGCCACTCCCACTGCTCCTGGCTGCCCAACAGGTCCTCGGTGCTGCCGATTCCGAGGAGCGCGCACAGGGCGCGCAGTATGCCTGCGATGTTGCCCGGGCTTGGCAACCACGTGACGGCACCCACGGACGGCAGCGCTGGCTCGCCGCGCGCAAAACGGGTATCGAGTAGCAGCAGCTTGAGCTGGTGCGGCGGCTCACCAAAAGTGCGCATCCCGTAAAGGCCACCACTCTGTGTGCGCCGAGGAGAATCTGCTGGAGCGCCGACGACCTCATCGAGGAAGAGTTGGCGTGAGAGCTCACGTAGCTCGAAGGAGCCGCCAGCATCATTCTCGCCGTAGTCGTGGTCATCGTATACGCCGTCGATGATCGGCACGGCGGCGCGCAGCTTCCGTTCGCCATCCGTTGCTGCGGCCTCCAAATAGCTTGCCTTCAGTGCCGCAGCTATGTCGCCGGCGAGTCGCGCCTTGGGCTTGAAGTACAGGTAGTCGCCCGTCCAGACCCATGCGTCGGGTCTCTGGCGCGCGATCGCGTTGAAGATTGGCTGCGGCAACACCTGTTTGCGGCACGAGCCGAAAGCGATGGTCGCCGACGGCATCGCGGCGGCGCTTTTCGCGTCCAGACCGCACTCCTGTGGATTCAGGATGTCTCGGAGCGGATTACATGTAACGCGCCGTGAATCTCGAAAGCGATGCATGTACCGTGGGCATTATCTTTTTTTTGAGTAAATTCCTAACTCGCCGCGTCAAGTTTTTCATTGGACCTTGTCCTTGGTCCCGCGTTCCGTCCACAGGTGGGCGATCGGGTCCGCGTGAATGGCGTCGTGGACGACCATGGCGACGACCTTCGCGACGGTAAACACGGAGTGGATGGAGGCGCTCGATGTCGGTTCCGGCCGGTTCTACTTTATCAATCTAAACAGCAATGAGACCTCGTGGGAGTGCCCGCCTGGCTTCCTGATCCGCAAGGACCTCGTGGCAGCGCACGCAAAGCTGATAGGGAGCGGCGCCGGCGCGAACAGCGGGTGCATGACGGCACCGATAGACGACGTCGCCTTTCTCGCATGTGTACGAGAGCGATTCCCGCCGCCGGTGACGCCACAATCAGGGGGGGGCGATGATGTCAACGAGCTTAAGAAGCTCAAGGCGAAGCTCGTGGAGATGGACGCACAAAAGGCGGACCTGCAGGCGGCGCTCACGGCTGCAACCTCGGAGAAGGCATTGCTCGAGCAGACCCTCGAGACGCTTAGCGCTGTCCCCAGCATGGGTGCAGCGCCACCCTCTTGCGTGGCGCCGCCCATGCTCAGCGCGGCTGAAGCGATGCTGCCTACATGGAAGCGCGGGGCCTCGCAGCGCTTCGCGGGCGTCGAGATGCCACCCGCGCCACCGCCATGGGCGATCTGCCAGAGCAAGAGTGGCATACCAACAGTTGTCTCTTCAAGCGGGCCTCAGCTCGACACCTCACGTGCGGACGCCTTACGAGCCGCCCGACTGGAGCAGCGCAACAGCGTCCCAGAGTGACTGCTAGAGTGATGCATGCTGTTTGAATCTCCGGGAGGGATGGACGCCCGAGCCGCCGGACGCCAGAGCAGGAGGCGGAACTACCTCCCCTTTAATGTGCGGCTACGGACGAACGTGGACCGCCCCGCTGGCGGTCGCCACGCGGGCCGGTCGCGTCCACAGTCACGCCACACCTCACGCGCCGGGCGTCCGCCGGACGCGCACATCACGTCCGACGTCGCGGACCGAACACTGTACACGCCCTGCCCCCGCGCGCCCGCGGCGCCCGCGGCGCCCGTCCGCCCTCTCTAAGTCTAAATCTTTCGACCGCGGAGCGCGGTCGCGGTAAACCGGGGCCGTATCCAGTTGGGACACTTTTTCTCTCGTCCTATCGTCTCCTCACACTCTCTCCTCACAGCCTCTTTCAA
>JWZX01002814.1:0-29172 GCA_001275005.1 Chrysochromulina tobinii
GCGCGCTACGCGCGCGGGGCAACTTGATTACCCCCCCTCTATAGAGCACCCCCGTCACCTCCCAAGAGGCCGTCGACACCCCGGGCTGAGGCTGCAGTGTACAGTGGTACAGAATCGCCATGGCGACTCGTGGCCGGGGTCGCCTGTATCAAGATAGTGTGCGCTCCTAAGCGCAGCGTACTTGTATTGACGTAGTGCGAAGCAGCCCCTCGTGAGACGTGTGAAATACATTGGCTGTGAAAGAGTCACTTGAAAAGTTTCGCTCGGCACGGCGCCCCCAGCAGGTCAGTTGGCGCCGTTAGCTGTTTTGTGGACCTGGGGCCACCATGACCTCGTCTCTTCCTCTCGCCGGCGCGATCGGGTCGAGCCTGAAGGGCCGCAACAATCTCATCTTGCACCCGAACGATACGCACTGCATCTACCCTCTTGGCTCGACCATCGTGGTCAAAAATGTCGAGCGTGCGGACGACCAGCTCTTTCTGCAGGGGCACACGGACCGTGTGACTTGCATGGCCATCACGCGCGACGGCAACACTCTGGCCTCGGGACAGATTACCCACATGGGCTACCTTGCTGAGATCATTCTGTGGGATATTTCGGGCCTCTCGGCTGAGACGCCCACCGATCCTGTGCTCATCGTGAGGTTGAAGCTCCACAAGGTGATGGTGCAGGCGCTGGACTTCTCGGCAAACGGCAAGTACCTCGCGTCCATCGGCGGTCCGGACGATAACAACCTCGTCATCTGGAATGTCGAGACTGGTGCTGCCATCTGCGGCTCGCCTGCCGCGCACGACACTTGCCTGACTGTCAAGTGGATGAACACCGAGGAGGATCATCTCTCTACGGGTGGCGTCAAGAACCTGCGCATGTGGCGTCTGGACCCTGTGGGGCGCAAGGTGCGACCAGTGGATGTGATCACGTCGAAGGAGGTGCGCACGTACACGTGCATGGTGGTCTCCGCGGACGATCAGATTGTTTACTGCGGCACCACCACCGGTGACATCATTGCCATTTCTTCGGTTAAGAAGACGATGATCAACCAGGGTCCTGCTAAGGGCAGCTGCCCCCGCTGCGGTGTGCAGTCCATCGCCCTCGTTGGGGAGCAGCTGATTGTGGGCTCCGGGGACGGCGAGCTGATGGTGATGGACAGGCATACCTTCGTGCCGACCATGGTGCAGTCTGTTCTGGGCGGCGTCACCTCCATTGCGATGGACTCGGCGGGGGAGTTTTTCTTCGCCGGCACCGACAAGTCGAACGTGTACCTCGTGCAGTTCGACGGGCTTGTCGCTGAGCTGAAGACGACGGCGCACTCAGAGCCTGTGAACGATATCATCTTCCCGCGCAGCTATTCGGACCTCTTCGCCACGTGTGCGGGCTCCGACATTCGCATCTGGCACTCGGGCACGCTGTCCGAGCTGCTTCGTGTGCAGGTGCCCAACCAAGTGTGCAACTGCATCAGCTTCATGCCCAAGGGCGACGCCATCGTGTCCGGCTGGAACGATGGCAAGATTCGGTCGTTCTTGCCGCAGTCGGGCGGGCTTCAGTTCGTCATCAACGAGGCGCACCGGCTCACGGGCGTGGGCAACTCCTCGGGTGGTGTGATGCCTTCCAACGGCGTCACGTCCATCTGCCCCTCGAACGACGGCAAGCGGCTCATCTCGGGCGGCGCGGACGGGCAGGTTCGCGTCTGGGCAATCTCGAAGGGCACGCAGGTGATGATTGCTTCGATGAAGGAGCACAAGGGTCCCGTGTATGCCATCGCCATTAAGGCGGACGACACCGAGTGCGTCTCTGCCTCCGCCGACGGCTCTTGCATCACGTGGTCGCTTACCGATGCCGCGCCGTTCGTGCGCATCAATGCGCTCTTTGCTGCGAACTTTTTCAAGTGTGTCGCGTACCACCCCGACGAGTCGCAGCTGATCACCTGCGGCACCGACCGCAAGATCACCTACTGGGACGTGATGAACATGAGCGCCATCCGCATCGTCGACGGCTCGGAGACTGCGGACGTGAATTCCCTGCACATCAACGCCGATGGCCGCTTCTTCGTGTCGGGTGGCGCGGACAAGAAGGTCAACCTGTGGAACTACGACGAGGGCTCGAAGTACTTCGAGGGCCTCGGCCACTCGGGCGCCGTGAACGCGGTGCGCATCTCGCCAGATGAGCAGCGCATCATCTCCGTCGGCACCGAGGGTGGCATCTACGTCTGGAAGATTCCCGAGTCCTTCACGGCGTAAGCCGTCACGTTGGGGGGGCGACGGAGGAGGGAAGGAAGCACGCATCCTCTTGCTCGAGCTGCCGTGGCTGTTGGGTACACTTCGTGGTCGTGAGATAGTAGGTCGCAAGGGTCGTGGCACGCCACGCGCGACCGCGCGGGCGGGGGCGAGCCGCCTCCACGTCGAGCCCGCCCGGGCGCGGGGTTGCTGTTCGGACGCTGGAGCGGGGACAGCGCGCACCCGCAAATTGCCGCAATGCAAAAAAGACTAACACCCGGCGTGCGCACATTTTGAAACCGATTTCGTATGAAACACAGTGCAGGGCTTGCCTATGGCCCGCTATCGCCTATGCCTGTGGAGGAGTAAGCGGAGCTTTCTAAGCTCCGCAGCTTTTCAAAGCTAAAACGAGAACTAAAAAGTAATGAAAACAGTGAAAAGCAGACGCGAGCCGGGAGCGGCACCCCCTTGACGGCACCACGAGCCACGAAGAGCCACGAGGTCCTATGCCCCCAGTCTAGCCCAGGGTAATGCCCTCGAACGGCCCCGCGGTCATTGCATATCGGGCTAGGCCTCTGAATCTCTTTTTTCGGCAGAGTCTGTGGGGTTAACATGTCCGAAATCGAACTTTGCCGAGGACTGCCGAGATAGGAACCCCGGATCGCCGCGTGAAGTTTGTCAAGACGCAGTCTTGGAGAGGACAATCATGCAGGCGGATGATCCCACGCTGACGCTCGAGATGCTGCCGCTCGAGTGCTTAGTGGAACTCCTTTCGCAGCTAAGTGTCGCCGATGTGCTCAATGCCTCCGAGGCGTCCAAACCTCTGCACGAGGCGTCAACCACCGACTTCCTGTGGCGGCAGCTGTGCGTGCGCGGCCAGCACGGCCAATCTCTCGACTTCAACGAAACGCTCGGCACCTTTCGGCATCCGGACGCTCAACCAGTCGCGAGCAGCGCAGCGGGCGCTGTCGCCGCGCCCGCGCCGCCCGCACTTGCCGCGGCCTCGTCATCCTCGACCGATTGGCGTGCCGTCTTCCGGAAGAGCCGCTCGTCACTGCGCACGACTGTTTGCATCGACGGCGGCCGCGGCTACGCCAAGTACGGCTTCGCACACCAGGCATGTCCCTCGATCATCCAAATCTGCACTCCTGGAGCGGAGGCGAATCCCGAGTCGATGTTCGCGCTCGCTTTTCGCCGGCTGCGCCTGCAGCGCACCGACCTGCCACAGCATGCGCTCATCGTTTCTGAGCCGTTCAAGCTGGCAGCCGAGGAGGCCGCGCAGGAACGGCTCCATTGGCGTCTCGAGACGGAGCAACGACTGCTCCAGGTCTTTCAGCTCAAGGCGGTCGCCATCGTCGACTCGGCTTCACTCTGCCTCTTCGCACGCAGCCTCACCTCAGGCGTCGTAGTCAACATCGGCTTCGGCGCGACTTTCGTCGTGCCCGTGCTGCGCGGGCACGTGATCCGGCGCGCGGTGCGCACGCTGCGCGTCGGCGGAGCCGCGCTCACTTCGCTCTTTGCGGAGCTCTGCCACATGCGCGACCACGACGCCTCCTGGTCACCTGCGATGGGCGGCGACGTCATCGCCGACATTACCGTAGCTCGGAACATCAAGGAGCTCGGTTGTGAAGCGCACCCGACACCGCTGCGCCATATGACAGGCCACTCGCCCTTTGAGCTCGCGCGCGTCTTCTCCATGCCGCCGCCCGAGCTCAAGACGGTCAGATTGGGCGAGGTGGAGTTCCACCTGGGCTGGGAACGCTACTTGCCCGCAGAGCTGCTTCTCGACCCGGGCGAGCCAGGCCCGTCGGGTGGTCCTCCGTTGCAGCGCCTCATCATGGAGGCCATCAACGCCACCTGCCGGCTCGAGCAGTCGGGGGAGCTCTCGGGGGAGCTCTCGGGGGAGATCTCGGGGGAGATCTCGGGGGAGATCTCGCCCGAGCTCGCCGTGGGCGCTCGCGACAGCGCTCGCGACAGCCCACGCGACGCGCGCGGCCGGCAGCGCCCACGACACGACCACTCTCTCAAGGAGGCCCTGCTAGGGCGAGTGGTGCTCTCGGGGGGCTCGAGCTCGATGCAAGGTCTTCCGGAGAGGCTGCAGTATGAGCTTGCAGAGCTCTTCCACAACGAGGACGGCGGCCCTAAGAGCGCCGTCGTGGTGGCGCCCCCCGAGCCGCGCGATGGCACTACCTGGAAGGGCGCGTCCGTGCTCGCGGGCACCTCGACGTTTGCCGAGCATTGGTGCGTGCATGCGCCGCCCGATGCTCCAATGCATGCACACACAAATGATCCGATGCATGCACGCACCAATGCTCCAATGCCGTGGAAGTGGGACTGCGAGGGTCTCGACCGTGGAGATGATGTCGATGATGAGGATGCTGACGATGCTGACGATGACGACGATGACGACGACGAAGAAGAATGAGAAGGAGACGACGATCGACGACGACGACGAGGATCCTCGAGATCGTATCATGCCGATCAGATCATCAGAATCAGGGATGGGTCTCGGGAGATCTACGGGAGCTCGGGAATCCTTGATCGGTACACGAGGACAGCGGGGTACAATTTGTTCGCTGTCCGTGTCCGGGTACCGGGAAGCGGGATCGCTGACGCGTAGAGAGTGCACAGTCGACAGTGAACTGCGTGAACAAGTCATTGGAACACCGTCACCGGCCGAAGTGCGAGCGACGTTAATAGTCGCATTTACGCGGTCCTTTCGGATGTCCCGCGCGCCCGTCCCTCCCGCACCCGTGACAAGGCTCATGGTTAAGCTCATGGGGGGCATGCTTCTCCGACCGCAAGTGTCTGATATTAGTAATGAAATATCATGAAGATGTCTAATTGTGAAACATGTACTTGTATAAAGTTCGTCAAGTTTGGCCGCGCTTCCGTTGTTTCAGCCCAAACGACCTTCTCTAGCTGTTGTATTGTGTATGTTGTCCTTGAGTAATTAATCGCTGTGTGTTCAGAGACTTTCTGCTGCGTGCGCCTGCGCGCGCTAGTAACCAAGACGGCGCTCGGCGACGAGGAAATCATGCAGATCTTTGTGTTCTCTCGCCCTGATCCGAGGTCGTCGATGAGGAGCATCAACGGTGCGTCATCGAACGTCGTCGAGCAGCAACAACGGTGCGCTCCTGCGATGCATGCGAGCTGTCTTTTGCCCCAATGACGATGACTCTAACTGCAATCCTACAAAACTGCATGAGGATCCTACAACTGCTGTTACGGAGGGATATGGTCGCCCGCACTCCCTTGCCAGCCCTCAGAAACAAAACTGATCCGAGCGTTCGACGAATTCGGTGGACTTCGCGTTGCCATTCGGCGCGATTTCTCTCGTCTTCTGGTGTGCTTTTCTCGTCTTTGGGCAGGCTCTCCAATTGCGCCCGTGACGGGACGAAGAGCAACCGTGCACTCGCCGTGGCACTCGCCGAGAGCGTCCCTTGCATCGCCGCACTTAGCCATTCATATAAACTGAAACTCGTCGCCCGAAAGTCAAAATATATCGAACACATACATATACAACCGGCGCGGCGCCCACCGTGCGACCACCAATCTCAAGAACGTCATGACTCATGTCGGCGCGCAATGGGAATGGCGTGGATGTCGATGTGCGGTGCGAATACGACAGTGTGTCGAATGGTCGATGTGCACTGAGCGGTGCGCGCGACCGCAACACGTGTACACCCCACGAACCCACAAGCACACCCGGCGCGAAGAGGATTCGTCTCTGCGCGGCTGTAACGAGTACGAGATGCTCGTCCGGGCGCATATGAATCTATCGCCCGCCGTGTGGTCTTTGCCGTACCGGGTCGAAAGGGCCGCTAGTGTCGTGCCGGCGGCTCATTGTGCTTTCACTGCTGCGAGCGCGTGCGCTGGCGTGTCTGCCGCTGCTCCGGTTCGTTGGTGGCCGTCTGCTCGGGCTCGCGAGGGCGCCGCCGCGACGCCGAGGGCGAGGGCGCGGTCACAGCCTCCAGGTTTGTGGCAGACGCTGTTGAGACGGTAACGCCGCCGTCGGGTGGCGAGCGGGACGTCACCATCGGCGCGGGCGTCGCCGTGGGCTCGTCGGCGGCCGCCGAAGACGAGGAATCGGGCGCTGCCTGCGGGTCGGTCGCGGAGGCGGCGGTGGTGCCGCCGGTGTGTGGTGCCCGGGGGTGAAGGCGCGCCATGCGGCTGAGCAGCCGTACCGATGGGCGCGCGCCTGAGGCGGCGAAGGGCACGACAGTCGGTGGCGCCGGCAGGGCCGCGCCACCTGGGCCGTGCGGGTTCGAATCCGTTCCGACTCTCTGCAAGAGCGCCTCCAGCCGGTCTTGGTGCTCAGCGTGCGCTGCCGCCGCCTGTGAGGCTGCCTGCATCGCGGCGCGCAGGTCGGCGAGGCCGCCGGAGCCGGGCATCTGCAGGACCTCCATGTGCACCTGCACGCGCGTCGGCATCGGTGGCGGCGGCGGGTCGTGAGCGTGCCGGCGGAGAAGGTCCTGCAGCTCGCGCCGGCCCGTAACTGACGACGTGTCGACACCGAGCAGCCGCAGCCGTGCCTTGAGCTCCGCGACGGAGAATCCAAGCAGCTCCGCCTCCGACGGAGGTGGCAGGGCCGGCATGAGGGCAGGCGCCTGGCCATGGAAGAAAAAGGGCGCCTCACCAAACGAGATGGAGCCCATGTTCGCCCTGCCGCTGCCGTTCGAGCCGTTTGTCGAGCTGTTCACGACGCTGGGGTTGGCACCAGCGTCGACGGTGCTGGTGCTGGCGCTGACGCCGCTGATGCCCGCGGCGGCCGTGTGCTCGCGTCGTGCCTCGCGCCAGCCCTGCAAGAGCGTCTGGAGCGCATTGTTCGGGCGCGCCGTCTCGTCGGCCTCGATGGTCGATCGGCACAAAGGGCACGTGTTGTGCGTCCGCAACCACCGCGTGAGGCACTCCTTGTGGTGTAAGTGGCCACACGGCATCGAGGTCGCATCGTTCTCGACGTCCATAAGGCAGACGGAACACTGCGTGGGCGAGCGGGTGGGCAAGGGGGGCGTGAGGCCAGGGGCATCGCGTGCGCTGGGTGCTCCGCTGAGCCGCACAGCAGGCATGAAGAGTGCAGGCGTTCTTTTTTTTAGAACGCACCTGGGTGCCTGCCTTGGGCACCGGACAGCATGGCAGCTCGTCGATCGCGCGCGTGCTCGCGGGAGGCGGACCCACGTCGCCCGGGCGAAAGGCGCCGCTGATCAGGTCGGCAAAGATGCTGCTCGCCACCTGGCTTGAGATGCGGCGTGCATGCTCTCCGCTCAGCTGGGCAGTTGCCGGCGCCGCAGCGCTCCCTGGGTTGGAGCCGGCCGGGTCCGCGGCGGCCTGGAATCCTTGCAGGCGGGCCATGATGGCCTGCAGGCCGGCCGAAAGGCCTTGTGGTAAAGAGTGGGTCGAGCTCTGCGCGCTGATGCTGCTGCCTTCTGCCGCCTGCTGCATCAGCAAAGACTGAAGCGACGATCCTTCAGGCAGGGAAGAGAAGCGGATCGAAACGACCTCGACGGGCTCCATCGATCCCGACAGCTGACCACTGCGCGAGGTCGACATAACTTTTGTTGGAGCCGGACGGGTTGCGAGAGGCGTTTGCGTGTGATGTTTGCTCCAGAAAAAAGGCTTGTGTGTGAATTACATGTGTGAATTACGCAACGTCGCATCCCCATTACTCCCCGCCCCCGCGCGCCCGAGCTGGCCGCGCTCAATCCTGAAGCTCAATCCGAGTCGTTAGCAGGGTCGAACCACTGTGGCCGACCCTGCTGGCGGCGTTTCGTCTCCTCGCGCTTGCGCTTGTTGATGAAGGGGTCGCCAAAGGGCCAGAAGTCGTAGCGCTCCGGGTAGTACTTGCGCTCGATCTCCTCACGCAGCGACTGCTTGCGCTCCTCGTCGTCGTCCTCCGAATCGTCCGAATCGCGTCCGCCACGCTTCGACTTGAGGTCGCCTCCCTGGTCGTACACGGCGCGCTTGTGTGGGTCCGAGAGGGTCTGAAAGGCCTGGGCGATGCGCTGGAAGGCCGCCGTCGAGCCGCCCTTGCGGTCGGGGTGGTACTTGAGCGAGCGCATGCGGTACGCCTGCTGAATCTGCTTCTCGGTCGCGTCGATTGTCACCCCGAGCACCACGTAGTGATCTGGCTCTTTGGACAAGCGCTCACCGTCCTCCGCGCCGCCGCCCGGCGTGCCTGGCGACGCCTCGCCGCCCGCCGAGCCTGAGCCGCCGCCGCCGCTGCTGCGCGACGCCGACGCCGACCCATATGCGGGCATCTTGCGACCGGACGGCGAGTGGCCAGTGCCTCCGCCCTCGTCCATGCGCCGCTTCGCGGCGTGGGCGCGCAAGAGCCAGTCAGAGAGGCGTGGCCAGTTGCGGTCGACGCGGTACAGCTCCTCGAAACCGTCGACGGCCTCCTGCGGTCGACCCCCCTCGAGCAAGCTCGCTGCCCTGCGGAAGAGGGCACGGCCGAACCGAGGCAAGAGCCGGAGCGCCTCGTCACACGCACGCACAGCCTCGTCCGGCTTCTTGTCACGGCGATGGCACGCGGCGGCGTTGGCATGCCCGGTGGCGCGGCCGTGCACGTCGTCGCGCGCCCCCGCCTCGAGGCACGCGACTGCCGCCCCGTAAGACGCCGCCGCCTCCGCGAACATGCCGCGTTCATACAGAGCCACAGCATGCACCTGCCATCGCTCGGCTGCCTGCAGCGCCCGGAGCATCGGCGCGGCGACCGCACGCGCCCACGCACCGTCAGGACAGAGGCGAACCACGCCCGCCGCACCTGCCGCACCAGCCGACTGCGTGGCCGCAGAGGAAACCGCCGCATGGAGCCGCGGCTTGAACGGCGCAAAGGTCGCCTCGCCCTCGTCATCACCCTCGTCATCCTCCTCCTCCTCCTCGACGACTCGCATCGGCGCGTCGGCCCGGGATGTCCCGATCGGCTCGTCAGCATCGGCAGCAGGGCGGGGCGGCGGCGGCGGCGCGCACGAGGGTACCCACGGCGGGCCCGCCGCTGCAGTGGCCGCTGGGGCGGGCTCCGCCGCTTTTTCGAGCGCCTTGAGCGCCTCGGCACGCCGGCCGACCCGAAGGAGGCACCGGGCAAGCAAGAAGGACGCTGCGGACGAGTGCGCGTGGTTGGCCGCCGCCTCGCTCGCTTGCTCAAGCGCCTTGGCATCGGAACCCGCCTGGAGGTGGGCGAGGCAGAGGGCGAGGCGCAGGCGGAGGGCATCGGCACTCTCCTGATCGAGGCTCTTGCCCAGCGAGAACGCCTCGCGCGCCGTTCGATCGATCTCGTCCAGCAGGAGTGAGCGAAGCTCTCCCAACCCGCCCTGCGCCTCGCGAACACTCGCCGAACTCACCGCCGCCGTCGCGGCTGCAGAGACGCGCGCTCCGAGAGCACCGTTGCGCAGCCGGGCATCGGGGGCCATCACGGCGCCCGACAGCGCGTCGGTCGCCTCCGCGGCTGCCGAGTTGCTCTCGCCCGTGTCGCCCTCATCGCCCTCGGCACTGCTGCCGTCGGCCGCCGTGCCTCTGTCCGCAGCAGCGGCGGCATCGCGGGCCTGTGCGAGCGGGGATAGGGCGGCGTGGGCGGCCGCGGCAGCTTCGAGTACGTCGGGATCGTCGGCGTTATCGCGCTGCACGCACCGCAGCGCCGCGTCGAGCCGGCAGACCGCCGCCGAGCCCGAGAGAGCAAAGCCGCTCCGCTTCTTGGGCCGACCCTTGGCGGTTGCGGGAGGGCTGCTAGCGCCCGCGGAAGCGCTCGTCGGTGCGCCCTCGCCGGGCGCGAGGTCCGCGAGCCGCAGCCCCAGCGTGCGCGCGTGACGCACGAGCGCCGCCGCGTCCCCTGCCTTCGCCGCTGAGCCCGGCGTGGCCGCGGTCGCCTCCGCGGCCGCCTCCGCCGCATCGACCTCGTCATCATCGCCGCTGCCGCCACTCTCGTCATACCATCCTTCACCCGTCAGGTGGGCGGGGCGGGCGTGGAGGCGCTTGCCGGCAAAGGGCGCCTCGAGGCGCACCCCCTGTCGCGCGCTCTCGCTGTGCAAGGCGGACACGATCACGCCGCGTGTCCCATTGTAGCGGGCCGAGTCTGTGCCAGAGAGGCCATGAACGCGGACCACTGCTCCTACAGGAAAGGCTGCCGCGGCGGCGGCGGCGGTGGCCGCCGCCGCGGCAATCTCGGCCGGCTCCTCCGGCCCCAGATCCGTCTTCCCCGCCTTGGCCGCCGCCCGCTGCACGTCCGTCACCTTCGCCTCGGAGCCACCCTCCGCGCCGCCCTCCGCCGCCTCATCACCCTCGAGCTGAGGAACAAACGGCTGATCGAGGAACTCGGCGGCAAGGGAGCGCTTCGCGCGGGCCTTGCGCGCCGTCGCGGCGGCCGCCGCCTCCGCTGACGCCGACGCCTCGGCCACCGTCTCCTCCGCCTCCTCCCCCTCGACAGCCATACTGCTCAGATCCGCCACCTCGACGCGCTCCAAGAGAACTTCGCCTCCGTCGCTCGCTGCGCCGTACAGCGGGACCCACTGCTCGAGCACGCGCGCCTGCGAGTAGAAGGAGCGCGGCGCGGCCGACTCGAGCTTGAGCCAGCGGCCGTCATGGCGCAACTCGACACCGCGCACGTATTCCCCGCAGCAGTGCCGGCCGCACGGGCGGCCGTCGTCCAATGGGGTCTCGAGAACGGGCACGCCCTTTTCGCTGATGACGCGGTAGACCCACGTTCCCGGCAGGTAGCAGCCTTCGAGGGATGTGAGCGCGGGCGGCTCGACCACGCCGCGCCCGGCCTTCGCCTCCGCCACCTTTTGCTTGTGGTACTCGGCCCCTCCCACCAGCTGCCGGAGGATGTCATAGTCGAGAACTGCGATCACCTGCCAGGGAAGCTCGTCCTCGTCGTCGTCCTTTGTGTTGGCGAGCTGCGAGCCGCGGCCAGCGGGGCGCGGGGCAGCGCGCCGGGCTGCCGACGCGCGGTGCACGTGGCGCCAGGACACGCCCGCGCCCGGCACGATCGTGTTCCCCTTGTGCGAGAAACAATCGGTGCTATGCTCATCCACAAAGAGCCACTCCGACTCGTCGTCGCGCGAGCGATACATTTGGGACGGCTCAGTCTCCTTGACTTCGGCGAGCATCATCGTCCAGCCGGTGTCCATGTGAGTGTAGTAGAGGAGGATGTTGCGCTCCTCGTCGTCCTCCTCATTTGCTGTCTGCTGCCTCGGCGGCGTGCGCCGGATGTACACCCCATTCATTGCGCGGAGCGACGAGCCGGCGATGAAGAAGCCATAGGCGGGCTCGTTCACGTAGCACGAGCGGCGCGCGCGCGGTGCGCGCCCCTCCGTGCTCAGCATGTCATTCCTCTGTAGGCTCATCACCGCGCGCGCGCGCACGATGCGATGCAGTGTGTTAGAAGTCACACAGACACACATTCACATTCACATACACACAGCAGTGTGTGGGACGACCGCGGTGTGGATGACAAAAGCAATTAGAGCTTGTGCAATCGAGAAGGTACCGGGGGGTTGCATGGGGGATGCTGCCTCTATGCTCCTCTGGCTTACGCCCCTGCGGCTCCGCTGCCGCCGAATTCGCCGTAATAGGCGAAGCCCGGGACGCCCTCGCCGCTCGTCTCCACGGGCGTGTTCGGCACGCTGACCGTCAGCTGCCACGCCGCCCCTCCGGGTCCAGCGCCACCGGGGTGCTGGGACGCGGTGGTCGCCGCCGTGCTGCCAACGCCGCCCTTGAGCACGCCGCCGCCACACGAGCGCACCCACTCGCCGCCAGGGCCCACGGGGCGCCACTTCGGGGTGCCCTGCGCCTTCGGGCTCGCGGCCGTGGGGGAACCCAAACGAGTCGTCGCCCAACGCGGCGCTAGCGACTCGGGGAGCGTAGGGTCCCTACGCGGCGAGGACGTTCGGCGCTCGCGCGCCCGCGGCGACGCTTCGGCGTGGGGATTGTTTGCCACACCGTGCAGGGGTGATGCCTCAGCGAGGCCCGTCACGTCGATGGTGAACGGGCTGCCACGCACGTGCTCATTGTCGACCAGGACGGCGAGGGAGTAGCGCGCGGAGAAATTGCACAGGTACTGGATCGTGTAGGTGCCGTCCTCGTGGTCGGTCACCCCGAGCAGCTCGCCAAATCCGCGCCCCGCCGGCGAGAGCCGTGCATGGACCATCGCGCCGCCGTGATCGCACCGGTAGCCGCGGGCGTCGCGCGACACCACGCGCACGGGCGTCGCCTTGCCCGGCACGGCGAACGTGAGGCCCTCGCCCGCACAGGTCGTGGCCGACGCATGCGCCACCCCCGGCAGCAGGCGCAACATGAACGGGCTGCCCGGGAACGGCTTGCCGCACGCTGCCACGTGCAACTCGCAGTAGCCCGTCGCCTGGGCGTTGAGCGTCAGACGCGCGAGCGCCTCGGACTGGATGGTCCCCGTGACGGGGTTGATGCGCGCCTCGCCCGGCGTGGGCGGTAGAGGCTGCTTTAGCTCCATGAGCAGCGCGCCCGGTGGGTCGACGCTCAAATGCATGCCCGACAGGTCCACGCATGCATTGCCGACGGCGTCGCGGATGGCGATCGGGAAGGTCGTCGGCTGAAGGACGCGAAGAGTCGCGCCATCGAGCGGGGACGTCGCGACGGCGCGCGACCGTTCGGCGGACGGCAAGCTCGCCTTCACCTGCAGGGTGAAGTGGACGACGAAAAGTTGCCCGTCGACGCTCAGAGAGAGCTTGTAATTGCCAGCCGTCATTGGGCGTGACTCGAGGTCGACTTCATCGTCGTGCGTGCGCGGCACTCGTGCTTCGTCCATCGTGGCAAGAATGGTCGACACATTCCGAAGGCCGCGACGAGGTGACGTCAGAGCAGTCCTTGCCTTTCTGAGTGGGACGACGTCACTCATAAAGGCATCGTGCAGCCCAACGCCAACGGTGATCGGTACCAACGGCTCCGGAGGCGTCGTGCGCAACTCTTCCTTCTCGATCGCCTCGGGGCCTGGCTCATCGAGGTGGGCGATCGTCGCCACCGCCGACACGGGCGTGACCTCATCTAATGGGTCCTTGACCAGCACCCACTTGGCCTTGACGACGACGGAGGCCGCGAGCGGCACCGGATTGTTGTGCGCGTCGCGCAGCAGCAGGCGAGCACGCCACGTAAAGCCTGCCGCAATGACCGGCGGCGGCGCCCCGTCATCAAAGGCGTGCACCAGCTTGCACCGTCCAATATCCCAGGTGCCCGCCACCACCGTAAGGAACTGTCGGGGCACATGCAGCGGCACCTCCTGGTGCCCGTTGTGGTACGTGCCCGTCAGCCGAGCGGCGCCCGTCTGGTGGAGCGTATAGCGCACGTCGTACGTACCGGGGTCGCTGCCGCGCTCGATGGTGAACGCCACCTCGCGAGGCGCACCGAGCTGGCGCCCGAAGGCAGAGCCGAATGAGCTGACCGCGCCGGCGTCGCCGCCCATGCCACGTGGAGACTTGGCCGGAGAGAGGCCACGCGCAGGCGATTGGCCGCTGCGCCCGGCCCTGTTGCGAGCCGGCGAGCCGCCTGGCGACGACGCGCGTCGCGGCAAATCGCGCGGGGTGCTGCCGCCGCGGCCGAGGCGCGGAGACGACGCGGGGGTTGCAGCCTCCTCCTCCACGTACTGCGCCTCGAGCCGTAGCTTACGGCCGACATCTTCAGGCGGCAGCTCAATCGTCGGGTTGCTGAAGCGGTCGCGCAATCCAAGCAAGATGCGCGTGGGCTGGCCTGCAACCGCCTGCAGCATGCCACGGCCGCGCAGGTCGCAGCGTTGGATGCATAATGGACCCGGGAGCACGTCGAGGCGCCACGTACGCGGGGGGCGCGACGATGAGGCCGTATCCATGGCAAACGTGACGGTGCGGCGTGGCGGCAGCGGCGACTGCGGCGGCACGGATGGTGAGGGCAAGGGGGAGGGCGGCAGCGACGAAGCCGGCGGTGGCGTAGCGGCTCCTGCCCTTGGAGGGGGCGAGTCCAGGTCGACAAAGTACAAGCTCGCATCATAGCCCCCCGCACGCTCGCACATCATATGAACCCTCCAGCGCGTGTCCCCGCCAAGGTCGGTCACGAGCCAAGCAGTTGGTGCGCTGACGCGTGCGTCTGCAGAGGCGTCGGTGCCGACCGTATCCGCGTCAGAGACGATCTTGCCGCGGCGCGTGAGCCGCATGCGCCACTCGGAGCGCGGCGGAAGGCGCGCCGGATGGCCACACGTGTCATATCCATGGATCTCAAAGGTCACCGGCTGCCCCGCATCGAGCGTCTTTGGGAAGCCAACGAGCTCGACGGCGTCACAGCTCGCGAGCGCCGGCTCGCAGAGCAGATCAAGGCACAGGTCGTGCACGAGGCTCGGCTCCGAGACGAGCGTCGTCGGACAGCGGCGGCCGGGCGAGGAGCGCCCGGGCGAGGAGCGCCCGTCCGCGCCCGGCGGTTGGAGTGGCGTGTCACCCGGCCGTTGAAGCAATGTGATTCGGCACGGGTGTGTGCCGAGGCTCGCGCTACGCATCGCTATCGCATACGTGCCATCCGCGCGGTCCTTGAGCGTGCAGCGCACGGCGTCGGTGTTGCGCAGCCGCACCTCAATGAACGCGCCGCCCCGTAAGCACTTGTTGCCGAAGCGGTCGAAGGAGGCGATCTGCAACTGCAGCTCCTCACCCGCGTTCAGCAGGACTTTGGCGGGCTCCATCGTCAACTGCGCGCCGCGGGCGCCCGCCTCTTCGACGCTCGCGATTTCGGCCTTCTTGGGCGGTCGGTAAGCGGGCTGGTTGGGCACGGCCCGTAGCTCTGTGGCCGGCCCTGGCGCGACGGTCACCACGTACGGCGAGCCAACAATTGGAGAGCCATCCCCCAAAATCTTCAGCCAGTACTTGCCGGCGCAGGTCAGCCCGGTCACCTGCACGCGGATGCTGCCATCGGGCCGCTCCACGTTTGGAGGTTGCGGTATAAATTCAAATCCCACTTTCGCCTTCGGAACGCCCAGGTCGGACCGGAGCTCGCGCCGCACGAGCGTCATGCTGAAGGTCACATCGGAAGAATCAAAGCTAGTGGTAACATTAGTCCAAATCTTGCTTGTCGGAAGGTGTGCCTGGCTTGGTGGTCGGATGGGTGCCAATTCAAACCAATGGTTGTCGGAAGGGTTTCCGGCGACGATCGCGAGCTCAACCGCAGGACCGCGCGCCATTATGGACTTCGCTGGCCAGGTCCAGTGCAGCCGAGCCGCCATGGCTTTAGATCTTATAAACCGGTACTTGTGGAGGCGAAATTTTCTCGACCTGTTTCCTTAACAAGTTCGGCGTTTTGGCGTGTTGCGGCGCAGCACAAGGGCTGCGCCCTGGGGGGGAAGTCACCGGAAGTCAGTCAGCCAGTTGTTACGCGGCCAAACACACGCGCCCACCACAATACCGTCTCGGGGGGGACGGCTACCGGCGATCCTCCTGCTCGGCGTTCTCGGCTTCTCGCGCACGGCAGCACGGACGACATCCCGTCCGCGCGATACGTACTTGTTGATACGCGGGTACGCGGCTGAGAGCGCCCCTGTGGATTTTCCACTGGACCAGCATGCAAGGTATTTCAATCATGTACTAGCTACTACGAGACGTATCACGAGAGCACGGCAGGCACAATATGCGAACAAGAAGACGCGTGCGCGATGTGCACAATTTCATGCACACAACACGAATATTGTCATTGCAGGTGGGGACGGGCGCCGAACCTCAGAGTGGGTTCTGCTATGTAAGCCTCTCGCACTTCGAGGGACGCACCCACACGGCAGGCAAGCATCCGGCGCCCGGCAGCTCTGGCTGCGTCGTGTACGTATTGTACGAGGGCCTCCATGTTGCCCATCCACGTACTAGGTCGCGGCCCTCTACACGCGTGTCGCAGAGACGGAGCCGATGAGCGCGCGCTTGCTCTGCTCATCCCAGATGAGCGTCCACTCCTGCCGAATCGCCAGCCTCTGGTAACCCACCTTGAAGCTGATCTCACGATAAACAACGCCCTCGCTCGTCAGCCGCAGTGGCATGAGGATCGCCTCCGGCTCGGGTGCGACCTGGGCGAACAAGCGCGCCTTGGCCTTGTCAAGGCCAGTGAGCGACAGCTGTGGCGATGAGAAGACGAAGTCCTGGTGGCAGAGTGCGGCTGCCTCCTCAACATTGCCGACCTCACGTGCCCGAATCCACGCAGCAACAGTGGCGAGCGCGGGGTCCGTCTGCCTTTCGCCCGCCTTCCCGGTGCGGGTGGACGCACAGGGGCCGCAAACGCTCTGATTTGCGCCCATCCTGCTGCGTACGCGGCAAGATGATGCCTCCGCGCGCCAAAGAGGCGTACTGCAGCAAAGCCACCCCTCTTCCTTTCCTGTTTTGGAAAGAGTCCTGTTCACACCACTCATAATGTTGTGTCGCGGATCGCCGCTCGTGCCCGGCAATGGCTCCGGCGCCGTGCTTGCTGCGAACGTCGGGCTATCGTTCTGGGGTGGCATCGACCCCACGGATGGCACTGTCATAGATCAGTCGCATCCTCTTTGCGGTCAGAGCGTCGCCGGAAAGGTGCTCGCGCTGCCAAGCGGGCGAGGCTCTTGCACCGGCAGCCAAGTTGTGCTCGAGCTGTTGCTCGGTGGAAAGGCACCGTCGGCCGTGCTGCTGTCGCAGAGCGACGAGATCATCCCGCTCGGAGTCATCGTAGGCGAAGAACTCTTCAGTCGCTCGCTCCCAATCGTTCGGCTGAGCGAGGCCGACTTTGCGTATGCCTGCAGCAGCGCGCACGCCCGAATCGGCGCCGACGGATCCGTGCATCTGAGCGATGACGTGGCAACTGACAGCGGCAGCGCAGGCGATGCACACACGCCATCGCGCGTGTCCGACGCCGAGCTCGCGGAGCATATGCAGCTGCGCTCCGACGACTTAGCAACCCTGGGGGGTGCGCATGGCGCTGCGGCGCAGGTGGCGATGCGCATCCTACTTCGTGTCGCCCGGCTGCAGGGCGTGCGCGAGCTGCTCGACGTGACGCAGGTGCACATCGACGGCTGCACATACATAGGGCCAGCGAGCCTGCGCTTCGCCCAGCAACTCCTCGCGTGGCAAGGGCGCTTCAAAGTGCCCACCACTCTCAACGCCATCTCGGTCGATCAGAGGCGATGGCGGGCGCTTGGTGTGTCGCCGGTGCTCGGCGAGCCGGCGAGCGCCCTGGGCGATGCGTACGTGGCGCTCGGGGCACAGGCGAGCTTCACCTGCGCGCCGTACCTGCTCGAGAGCGCGCCGTGCGCCGGCGAGAACATCGGATGGGGGGAATCGAACGCGGTGGTGTATGCGAACTCGTGCCTGGGCGCGCGCACCCAAAAGTACGCCGACTTCCTCGACGCATGCATCGCGCTGACTGGGCGCGCGCCCGCGGCGGGCTGCCATCTCGATGCCGGCCGGCGCGCGCGCCTCGTGCTGCGGCTTGATCCTTGCCTGCAAGCGCGCGTACTTGGCGTAGGCGGTTCACTCGACGACGCCTTCTGGCCAACACTGGGCTACCTGGTGGGTCTGAAAGCGGCCTCAAAGGTACCGGTGCTCACCGGCCTCGAACGGGTGACGCCCAGCCGCGACGATCTCAAGGCCTTCTCCGCTGCTTTCGGGACCACTGCCTCTGTCGCCCTCTTCCACCTCGCGGGCATCACGCCGGAGGCTCCCACGCTCAAGGCGGCGCTTGGGCTGAGCACGGGCAGCATGGCGCATGCCGTGGACCAAGTGGACCAAGCGACCATGGACCAGCTTGATGTGGCGCAGATCACGCTGTCGCTCGATGATATGGTCCGAGTGTACGCGACGCTCAACGGCCACGCGACAGGGACGGAGAGCGCCGCTGCTTTGACGGACAAGGCAGGTGGCCTGACGGGGAGCGTAGTGGAAGGCCAAGCCATCGAGCTGGTGGCCCTTGGGAACCCTCACTTCTCCGTGGAGGAGTGTGCACGGCTCGCCGAGATGCTCGCGTCGAGCCTGCAGCCGCGGCACGAGGGCGTGAGCTTGGTCCTGACTCTCGGGCGAGCGACCCTGGAGGAGGCCCGACGGCGGGGATACGTGCAGCCGATCGAAGCTTTCGGCGCCACGCTCGTCACCGATACTTGCTGGTGTATGCTCACGGAGCCGGTCGTCCCGCCGAGTGCCCGGACCATCATCACCAACTCGGCCAAGTATGCGCACTACGGGCCAGGGCTGGTTGGCCGCCGGCTCCGCTTCGCCAACTTGGCGGGCTGCGTCGAGGCAGCTACTAGTGGCCGGGCGCCGACTAAGCAGCCGTCTTGGTTGGCGAATTCTATGGGTTCCACGCGCGCGGTGCACTTAGGCCGATATGCGCGCACGGCGTCGGCCCGCGCACTCCGGACGATTCTATGATGGGCCCACTTCTCTCACAGCTGCAACATGACTCGAACCGAGCGAAGCCAGGGGGCGACGCCGGCGACCGTCTTCACATTGTCCGTGGCGTTTGCGGCTCTCGGGCTTGTATCGTGCTGTATCTTGGCTGTATCGTGCAGGAGTGGCATCACGGGCAGCACAGATGATTCGGACCTTCGGCTTCGCCGTGTACGTTTTTGTGCTTATAACGTTAGGAAACTGGAAAGGCACTTCCCGGAGCCTCTAACTCTTCAACACGTTTTATACGAGATGCATGATCTATTTTGTAATATTTGCAAACTGATTTTAAATCTTTCAAATTTAAATGATCTAAATTGCAATGGTCCATTTTATATAAACATATATTTAGTAGAACAAGATAGATTAAGAGAAGCAGCAAAAAGTAAATTAACAGATGCTGCTAGAACAACAATAGACACACAAAGCCCATTAGAACAAAGAATAGCAGGAAAAATGTATGAAATGAGAATGGGTGGAGCAACAGATGCCGAAATGGTTCAAACAGCAAACGCTATGAGAGCAAAAGCTAGTAAATTACCCCCTGCCAGCAGGAATATCACGCTCTAATAATCTAAAGCCTTCGTCTTCTGGTGGAGGAGGCGATGGATTTACTTCTTTTTTCTTATTTATATACCAGTTGACATACGCTTCATAATATTTATTTTTTGCTTCTTTCGGAGCAAGGGTGCAATCGTTCGAGACAAGCATCTCTCAGCAATCTGCAAAGCCAAAGGGCCGGCGCACAGTGTTGAACCTCTTGTGTCATTTGTGCTTACGGAAAGCGCTCCTGGTTGTTTCTAATCAGTGCTTAACAGTCCATCATGGCTCCACGGGGTTCCCGGTACTAAATAGCTACAACACGGTCTGAAAGACTACAACACGAGACCCGGCGTGCGTCACAGGAGCCGTTCAGCCGTACACCGACGCGAGAGCGAGACAGTGGTTCGACTCTCGCGGTGCCCACCTACTGGAGCATGCCTCGGTACCCCCGCTCCCCCGCTCCGGATCCGCGAGTGTCTGCTGCCTTTGTGTTTGTGAACGCCGCCCGCGCACGCCTCTCCGGGGCTTGTGAGTGTGTGTCTGTCCGTGAGTGCCCTGATACGCGGAACGGAAGCCCACCTTGGCGCCGCGGTACTTGTAGCTCAGCGGTAAGCTCGCCTCGCGGTAAGCGCGCGCCGCGCCGCGGCGTGGCCCCTGCATTTCCTAGAACTCCAACAAAACCCGTTTCAAGTTTCAGAGGGCATGGCCGAGGCCGAGGCCAACGCGCCGGAGCCTGTGGCGGAGCCCGTCGAATCTGCAGTGTCAGAGCCCATCGCAGAGCTTAGTGCGGCACGGGAGCCTGCACAAACTGTGGAACCCGACGGGCCCGCAGTAGAGACTTCCGAGGGCGAGGCCACCGAGTCCAAGACGGAGGGTGACGCGCCAGCGACGCCCTCTTCCGCCGAGCGTCCGCCTGCTCACCCGACGGAGCAGCCATCCGACCCACCAGAATCCACAGTCACGACGGAGGCTGGCACACCTTCGCACGTTCTAGCCGTTACCGAGCCTCCGCTGATGTTGCCTGCGGACTCTCCGATGCCAGTGGTTGTATCTAATGAAGGAGCGCTTCAGTCACAGATGCTCACGCCCGATGCTACGTTTGCTGAAGCTGAGCATCACCGAACGCCAGGCACGAAGCAACTCGCGTCACAGGACTCGCTGTACGGCAACTCACCACCAGAGTCACCAGGGTCAGGCGAGGTTGGCGAGGCCCCACTCATCGATATGAAGGAGAACGAGCTCATCCACCTCCTCTCCGACGAGGGTGTCGCTGGATTGAAGCGACTCACGCCGCGAACCCTCGAGGCCTGCGCCGAGGAGGGCATTGAGCCCCACGAACTGGTTCCGCGCAAGCTCGCGGATTTTGCTCCTGCCGATTTAGCGATCAAGCTCGCTCCTCACCACCAGCAGGCTCGCTTCAACCGCTTCGAGGAGCGGCGGATTGCAAAGCTCACAGACGTGATTGCGGCGCGCCGGAAGCTGATAGGTGAGGGCGCGGGCTCCGACGAGCCGCTTACAGCGGAGGAAGCAGCGAATCAGAGCTCACTGCTTGAGGAGAAGAGGCGGAGGGCAGCAAAGTCGGAGGCGCTCTACAAGAAGCAGATGCGCCTTACCGAGGAGCGGCGTGATCAGACAGCAAAAGCCGCAGAAGAAGCATTCAGGCGCGACGCTGAGGCCCAGCAACGGCGAGCGGTCGTCGAGGTGGAGCAGGCCAAACAGCGCCAAGCAAAGCTCGACGAAGATAGAAAAGCGGCGGAGGAGCGCAAACAACGCGTTCAGGCTCAGAAAGATGCTGCCGCTGCACAGCAGAAGGAGATGGAAGCGGCGCATGCCGCGCACGAGGCGCGTCGAACCGCTAAGCTGGAGGCATCACGATCGGCAGAGGCGCTGGATAGGAGGAATAAGCTGGCCATCAAGGCCCGGGTGGCTGAAGCGGCATACAATTTCAAGGAGTCCTCGCTGGCGGCGCGCAACGAGAAGTTGCTTAAACAGATGGATACTAAGCAGAAACAGGCGGAGGCATACCGCCAACTTCGGGAAGGGGTGACGCAGGCCGCGGTGAAGGCGAGCATTGCAAAGCAGCATCTCATCGACGCGGCAGTATGCGAGGTCGATCGGAAGCAACAGCAGGAAGCAGAAGAGACCATGAAGAGGATCGAGCGAAAAGGGGCCAATTACGCGGCGAAGGAAGAGCTGATAGCGCAGAAGCAGAAGGCCAGTGCAGAGCATGCCAGGATGGTAGTGGCTGCCATGGAGGCAACGCACGCCACTCGAGAAAAGGAGGCCAAGAAACTGGTCGAGCAGGCTGAACTGAAGGAGCTCAAGCGGCAATCATACCTCGTTGGCCAGGAAGCCAAGCTTCTAGACGAACGTGAAACGCGGCGACTCAGGGACGAAGAGTTCGAGGAAAAGATGCTTCGCGTGCAACGGAAGCGCGAGTACCAAGAGCAGAAGTTGCGTGACGAAATCCAGGTGAGGGATGACAAGTTTAAGGCACAGCAGAAGATGCTTCAGAAGATGTCGGACGACCGGAAGGCGCTCAAGTACCAGTTGGAAGCGGAACAGCTACGCGGCAACGGCGGCGTACCGAGACCTACGATGAGTGAGATCGAGAAACAAGCAGAGCCAGGCCCAACGCAGTACGACAACCGATTTTATTCGATGGGCAACCTCGGGCCAGGTGGCAAATTTGCGCGCGTCGGCACCAAGCCGGCTCCGCCCGCATTTTCGATGGGCAGGACCAGCGAATTCGCCTTGCCGCGCGTCCTTGATAAGTCACTCATGGTCGAGCTCGTCGGCCAAATTTCCCCAGGACCAGGCACAGCTAAAGCAGAGCTTGGGAGTCGCACCTACATGAGCAAGAGTAGCAAATTCCCAAGGGAGCCCAGCTGGTCCATGGGCAAGCTCGTGCCAAGTCTTGCCGACAAGGAGACTCTGTCGAAGCCCGGCCCCGCTGACACGGCCGTCTCAGAGCGCACCATGGGGCTGACGCGGTATCAATCTGCGCCCTGCTTCTCGTTCGCTTCTTCAACCTACGCCGAAGTGTTTCGGCAGCAAAAGGCAAATGAGGGCAAGCCAGGCACTGCGCCTGCAGTTCGGTTGAGTTACACGCATCCTTCGCGCTTCCCAGGCGTGTATTCATACAATCCGGGCAGCGTGCAGACAAGCTTAAGGAATCACCGCAACCTCGCTGACGGCGTCGGCATTTCCCAGCGCTTCAACAAGGCGGATCGCTTCATTCCCGTCGACGGCAAGGACGAATTCAGCCCCATGGTTTACACCAAATCCACAAAGGGCCCCGGGCCGCAAAAGTATCGGCCTACAACGTCCTATCTGTCGACGCCCCTCAAGTTTTGAGCTAGCATCTACGGACGAGATGAGCATCGCTTCCACTTGTCACCACTTACGGTTTTCAGCGTTCCAATCGTGTTCAAGCGAGCTCGATGTGACATGTGTGACATATTGTTTGCGTCGACGAAGTACCGGGGTAACCACTAACCTCACGCAACATGTCGGTACTCTCACTGATCTTCACACGTTTCAGTATCAGGAGTTTAACTACAAAAAAGCGCTCGTAAAGACCCACCGGGTCGACGCCATCTGCGTGTGGCTGCGTTGCCGTTGGTCATGGTCTTGCCTCTTCCTCCTGGTACTTGGTGTCGAACGCGACTGGACCATCCACTCTCGCGTCTCGGTGCCGCATCGGGGCGCGCCGGACCGGACCGGAGACATTCACCGCACCGACACACCTCCGCTCACACACGACAAAGCACATCTTCACTCACTCGAATCCATTCACACTGCATCGCCCACAAAGCACAATGAGCACAACTCAGGTCAGCCCATTGCTCACTGTCACACCACCTGTAGCGCACAGGGGCGAGGCAAATTATGGCATTGAACGACTGAAGACTGCACGAGTGCCACACAGTAGGAGTAGAGGTCGCCCCCGCGTACCCGGCACAGCCATAAGGCTGAACACCCAAGGCCGGTGGCACCCAGACCCACCGAGCGCCCAACAAACGGACGGATGTCCCGGCCCCCACCCCTCGTTGATTTGTGAACGCGGATGCTGGCACCGACTCGTCTGGCAAGCCCTGTGGCCGACAGTAGCCGACAGTAGCCGACAGTAGCCCATCACCAAAACTGCGCTCTTCGGACTGGGATGACACCGCGAAGCACCGCACCCCTGATCTGCTCCTCGAAATGCATCGGGATTCTCCGTTCCGAAGCCGGCATGCCAAGGAACCTCGTCAATTTGATACGGGATACGACGCCCTTCGATCCAAGGTCACCGGGCAGATATTTTCCGGACATATGAATCTCGACGTCATCATCGGCTGCTGCCTTAGCTGCTGCCCGCGATCCTTGCGCCATCAACGAGGACACAGCTTTCGAAAGGTGTTCCTCAGCGAGCTTGGGGTACCGAAGCCCGTAGTAAGTCTCGAGTGAGAATCCACCCTTGAAAGGTTCCGTGAGTAAAACCATGCAAGCGCGTGCAGTGCGCCGAAGATGATCCTCCTCGCTCGCACTCGAGTAACCGACGCCAAGGGCGATGCCACGCTCGCGAAGATTGCCCCACAGCTCAGCGGCCGGCGCTCTCTCGATATCCTCTTCGTTCTTGTATGCCGGAGGTAGTAATACATGGCTGACCTCGGACGGGAAGGCTGCCCGAAAGTCGGAACGACTCGGAACAAGGCTGCTCCGAAGGTGAGGTGGGATCGTCATCTCTTTCTCGAGAGCCCCAAGGTCGGCATCTTCTTCTGCGGCATCGACGTCCGCGAGTGGCCGGCCACGCCTTTCCTCCATGCGCCGCTTACACTCGATGCCGCGCACCGTGCATTGATCACAGCAGCCTGTGGAGAGCATCTTGCACTTAAGACGATTCTGATGACACACATCGCACGCCTTGCCCAGGCGCGGCGTGTAACGACCGCCGTCTGCCTTCACGGGCGATGGAGTCGTCTGCGTGTTGGACTTCTTCAAGATGGCTTGTGCCGCATCGTTGGAGCTGAAGGCGACGAAATTGACACCGTCGATTTTGACTGACTTCCCCCGCATTTCTCGCACGAGGTTGGATCGGTGATTCGCGTCTCCAGACTCGATCCTCGGACGTCGAAGCGGTGGATAAAGTTCACCCCGAGCCTGCATGCCGTACTTCTGGAGGTGCGACTCCAAGTCTTGACAAAGCGGCTTACAGGCTTCAAGGCATGTCTTCAATGCTGTGAGCCCCTTCACATCCATGTCATCGAGTTTCCGCTTCAGCCTGAGCATGGTAGACACCTCGTTAGCATCATGAAGCTCCTGGCGAGTGTTGGCGTCGGACGTCTCGTCTGGATCGTCGCACGGCCTGCAGATGCTGGTCTCCTCAACGGTATCCTCAACAGTGTTGGCGCAGCTAGTTCCTTCGAGCGCCGCTCTTGCTGCCGTGGCAGGGATGGATTGACGATGTGGCCTAATCGGCTTGTGTGACGATAGCACGAAGCTGCATCGGCCGCCACTGTCGCCGTGACCTGCGCCCCGAACGCACAACCTATGGCACGAGCTGAGCTCTTGCTGTGTCGGTCTCTCCCTCAGATCGCTCGCCCGTGGCCTCTTAGCGGGCGGCGACGATGAAAGGCTGGGTTTCAGTAGGTCAGAAGGCAGCCCAGCTTCATGCTTTAGGACAGCTGTGGTCGCCCGGAGCAACTTTGCCCTTTCTGCACATTGTTCGGCCCATCGCGCAGCACCTTGCGCCTCCGCCTTGGCGCGCTGGGCGGCATGTGCGTAATCGACAGCCTCGCTTAAAGCCGCGATGGCGTCCTTCTTCGCTTTCAAGAGGCGCGCTTTAGCCTCTTCCTTTCCTTGGGAAGTATGAGCCTCGGTATCTTTAATGATGTCTGCGGTGATCT
This sequence comes from Chrysochromulina tobinii, assembly GCA_001275005.1. Classification (NCBI taxonomy): domain Eukaryota; phylum Haptophyta; order Prymnesiales; family Chrysochromulinaceae; genus Chrysochromulina; species Chrysochromulina tobinii. The sequence continues at coordinate 25,015 of JWZX01002814.1, forward strand.
CGTCTGCTTTCGCATCGCCGTAACTCTCCACCTCTCCTTTTCCTTCTTCTTCTTCGTACCTCTCCTTGGTCGCCTTCTTCTGGCCGTACTTGTGGCTCCTCTTGACGCTTGGTGCCGCAACGGGCAGCCGGAAGCCTTTGCAGTCCGCGGTACGGCGCCAATCGGTGCCCTCTTCCTCCCATGTGAACCAATCGATCCAAGTACCATCCTGCCCCTCGATTTCAGCGGAGAAGCTCGAGTCCTGACACATCACTTGAATGGTGGCCGGCAACCAGACTGAGCCGCCGCCAATCTCAATCTCAACCTCAACCTTCTGGCCCTCAAAGGGCCAAATCCAATCTATGGGCGGAGGAGCCGACGGGCCTTCGTGTTCTGGGCCAGACTCGTCGTCCGCCATGAGCGGCTCCAGCACTTCGTCTGTGCTGAACTTCGTCTCTTCTGCAGCACAGAAGGCAGCACTTCGTCTGTCGCCTCCGTGGTGCCGTCTGTGCTGCTCCGGGCGCTCATCTGACATGCCCAGCAGCCTCCTGCCACACGCTGTGAGCGTGTACGTGTTCTCGTCGGACGAGCTCCAGAGAGGCTTGGTCGCCCTCTGTTCCCTGCCCATCTGCTTGCGCAGCTTTTCGACAGCTTTTTGGCGGCTTCTCGGCCGGTTGCCCTGAGGATCCTTTTTGTACTTCAAATTCGAGGCCTTGCCATGCTTCATCACGAACTCCACGATCCCATCAAAGTTCACGACCCCGGTGCGGAGTGCAGCCAAGATGTCAAAGCGTGCCGAATTCGTTGGTGGCATCTTAGCTTCGGCATCACTTTCCGAAGCGCCATCCTCTTCATCCCCGGCTCCATCGCCGGCTGGCTCTTCTGCCGCCTCGTCCTCGTCCTGATTTGGTTCATACGGGGCCATCTCACCTTTGTCGTACCTTGTGTCGAACTCGGCCACCGTCGTAGGGTCGATGTTCTGCTTAGGCTCCCAGCTGTCGTATTTGGAAGACCAGCCCTTCCAGCGCACAAGGTACTCGAGACGCTCACGTTTGCTGCGAAAACTTCTTGTCATATCGACGCGCCGATCGAGGAGGCTGTCCACCTGCCAAACGTCGTCCTCCACGTGCCCCGTAAGGCTGATCTCCGTCGTCACGGCGCTCACTTGGGGTACAGCAGCGGTGGCAGGCGCACTGGCAGCAAAGTCGTTGTCGCGACCCTCGACGCTCGCGCGACGCATCGAGGCCGAGTGGGTTCGCGAGAGGGGGGCGGGCGGAGCGGGGAGGGCCGCGGCGGCCGCGGCGGCGCCCGCACCCGGCGGCGGCGCCACGATGCCCTGCGCCGCCAGCCGCGCTGCCTTGGCCGCGGCCGACGCGGCCGCCGCGCCGCGCAGCGCTGGCGCGGGCCCTCCAGCCGTACTCACGCTCATGCCGAGCGACTGGGCGTAGTCGAGAAGGTTGGCGCCGCTGCGCAGGTAGCGCACCTGCGCGTCGATTGCCGCGCGCTTGGTGTCGAGCTCCTTGAGCTGCGCCAGCACCTGCGGGTCCGCCTCGGCCACGCTGGCGGCGCCTCCATCGTCGTCGCCGCCGTCGCCCTCATCCGCCGGCATGCTGCTGGGCAGCGGCGGCGGCGTCGGTCGCTGATGAGTCGGCGGCCGGTGCCGCGTCGACGCTGGCTGCCGCCTCGCCGCTGCCGTCCGCGCTCGACTCCTGCTCCACGGCCATCGGGCTTTCAGCTGGCGTCGCGTCCGCAGGGGGCGTCGCTGCGGCCGCTGGTGGAGTGGAAACTATGCCGGCGCGCGAGCTACGGCGTGACGAACCCGCCGCCGGAGCTGGAGCCTGAGCAGAAGGCTCCTCCGCGGGTGCCGCGGCGCCGGGCCGCGCGCGCTTCGAGCGGCCACTAGCGGCCGCTGAGTCTGGCACCGGGGCTGGAGCGGGTGGCTCGTCAGCGGGCTCGTCAGCAGGCTCGGAGGGCTCGGCGACCTCATCTGGTGAAGCTCGTTTCTTGTGCGAGGCCCGAGGCTTGGAGGGTGGCATGGCCTGGGCTCCTGGTGACGTCGGAAGCACGGGCCGAGCACCGCGTGAGCGTGCAGGAAGTGACGCGCCGCGCGCAAGGGTGACTGTGCAAATCGAGGCGCGAGTGGGACGCAGGGCCAGTTTGGAGTGCCCCGAAGTGGATCCAGGGACCGGGTCTGGCGTAGCGGTGGATCCCGGCCGGGAAGAGCCGGTCAGGCAGCCGAGGCAGGAGGCACGCAACGACGCGCGCGCAGCAGAGGCGTGCACTGCGCGAGCATGCTGACGGAAGTGTTATGGAGTCGCATACCTTGCGACCCGCGCGCGCCAGAGCGCCTTGTGAATTCACAGCCGAAGTTTTTCGACAACAAGACACCGGACCGCGCGTTCACACAGCGCGAACTTATCGCCTTAACCCGCACCCGCCAAGCGAAAACCGCGCCCCGTCGACGATTGATTGAGCGGGGTGCTCCCGGCGTTACCGGCGCAGCGGCGCTCCCTTTACTACAATTGTATTGCGGTATTTACCTGAGGGCGCGAGCGGGTTCACACGCCAAAAACTCCACTCAACTCAACTCTCGCAACTCGAGCGGATTGCATGGATCCCGGTTTTGATGTGTGTTCGGGCACAAGGCAAATTCACGTGCACGTAAAGAGTGACGAAGAACCGAAACCGTGTTTAGGACCGCGCGAAATCCTCACGTTCGCATTCACATTCACACTCAGTAATCACATTCACAGTCAGCTCGGACGCCAGCTGGCGACTTCGCTCAACTCGACCGGTATTTGGATTTATGAGAGAGCAGCGCTCAGACCGGTCGAACGACAGGGGGGCACTCAGTCCACACTCAATCATCAGCAGCCATCAGTGGTCATCAACAGTCATCAGCGTTCACATTCACACTCAGGAATCGCGTTCACACTCATCTCGGACGCCAGCCGGCGACTTCGCTCAACTCAACCGGTAATTGGATTTATGAGAGAGCAGCGCTCAGACCGGTCGAACGACAGGGGGGCACTCAGTCCATACTCAGTCATCAGCGGCCATCAGTGGTCATCAACGGTCATCAACGGTCATCAACGGTCATCAGCAACTACGACAGCGGTAGCACCTTCAAAGCACTTGAAGGCCTCCTCAGCCATGTGGAGTTGTGAATGTTGGTCATGTAGGTTGCCCACCTGCGGACGAGAGAGGACATGCAGTCGCAGTCATTGCGCCAGAGTTCGCTCAGCCCCGCGTGGGCGTGCACACACACGATGCGCAGACCTTGTGCTTCCTTGGCAGCTGACAGCCGGGCTTTGCCGCATAATTTGGCTTGAGCAGACCGTCCCGCGTGAGCATGCACCCGCCCCCCACCATAGTCCCACCGCCGGCCCAGTCACATCTCTTCGGAATATTAACTTCGGCAAGCATGCGACTTGCGTCGCGGACGGAGTGCAACGCCTTGATGGCCTTTGTCTCCTTCGCGGGGTACACGACGACAACCTTGGCGAACGTACCGGGCGCCGTCGACGCCTCGACGTCGAGCACCATCGCGCGCTGGAGCTCTCCAGGCGGAGGCGCCGCGAGCACGTGCTCAAAATGCTTCAAGCAACCGTGTGCCTGGCCGGGGTCGAAGAGGAGAGACTCGGCGTGACCGCCCTTGCCCTTGCCCTTGCCCTTGCGCACGACGACGCCCTCGAGCCGCGAGGCTGGGACGCCGCGCGGTCGGCGCTCTTCCGCGAGCAGGTGGAGCTTGATCGGAACCATGTGTGCGATCGACTGCGCAGTGCAGAGAATCTAGACGCGCGCTTCCAACGCTTCCAGACGCTTTGCGCGGCGCGGTCCTAGCAACGTTCACAGAAAATCCGGTCACCGTGAGTGGTGGTGAACGCGGGGGGAACGCGACGAAACTACTGACTCGCTTACACCCTAGTTTTACAACTCTTCTACGCAGCTTCAACGAAACTCAATAAATGGACACGGAATGCAGGCACGGAGCAGCCGGCGTGGGTGCAGCCGGCGCTCGTCGACTTCCTTCATCACGCGCTGCACGGCGGTAGCTTCTTCGCGCCCTCGCTCCTGCAGCAGCTCCGACTCGCATTAGCCACTCGCCACCTGCGCGCGTTCGTGCTGCTCCTCCAGTTTGGCGCGCACTCGATGCCACCCAAAGGGCGGCCGCTGCAA
>JWZX01002815.1:0-23277 GCA_001275005.1 Chrysochromulina tobinii
CGCGCGCGCGCGCGCGGCGCGCGGCATGGCTGAGGAGCTGTGCCATCTGCCCGACGTGGAGGGGCTTGGCGTACGTGAGTTCCGTGTTCGCGCGCACGTGGAACGCGATCGAGTCGACCACAACCAGACGCACGCTCCGGCCGGGGCGGCCTGGCGCATTGTTCGCGTGCCCTTGTGTCCCTGCGACGCGTCGGAAATGCGACGTCCAAGCTTCGCCTCCAATCGCGCATGGTGTGGGCACCCAGTGACGGACCGAATGACGACATCAATTAACGCGGAGGTTTGCGGCCCTTCGCCAGATCTTTGCGGCCCTTCGTTCTACGCGCGACGGCAATTCGAATGGTACCATCGCGGCCCCCTAACTCCCTGGGGTTCTCAGATTACACACTCGCCACTAGTGGCTGGCGGCCCCTGACCTGAGCTGGAGCCAGTGTGGGTGCCCACGGGCTCAGTACTTTGTTCCAGGTGATCATAGTGACTCTAAGGCTAAACTACGTGCACTACGTCTCTCCCGGGGTCAATAAATCTGAGCGGATACACCTTTCGCAGGTCATACAGCGATCACGATTTAGCAGGCTGTCCATCTAATATCCGCTTCTCAACCTTGGGATCGTCGACATTCTCGCCACGGTCGTAGGCGTAGCGCAGCCCGGGATGCGTGAGGATCTCATGCGCCCGAGCGACGCGTAGGAATTGGGCAGTATCGGCTTCAGACCGCTTGTCGGGATGTAACTGTTTTGAGCGCTCTCGGTAGGCACGCTTGATGCCCGCCATGGCCGTGCCCGGAGCCACTTGAAGCACAGCGTAATAGTCGACTGCTTCGGGATGCACATATACTGTCGGAGACGGCGAATGGACGTGCTTCGGGTCCTTGGCCATCATGCGGGCGCTCGCACGCAGCATGTCCGCTTCTATCTGTCTCCAGCGCTTCTCAAGGTGGACGCGTCGTTTCTCCACCTCCCTCCACAACGCACGGGCTGCTTCCGCTTCCTTGGTCGCCGCGCGTGCCCGCTCCTCTGCATCTTTGAACGTGTGCAAATGGTGAGAGCATAGCGCGTGCACATCATCAAGCTCCTTCCGAGCGGCGGCCACACGTTTCCGTGCGCCTGCGGGCGCCGGCGGCTGAGGGCCGCAGGATTGATCCGGATCCGAAATGCACTGCTCAGACGTTGAGGTGGTCTCGAAGGCTGCGGACACGGCGAAGAACAAGATACCGAACTTCATGTTTGCTTGGAAGCAAGCGCCGACGGCCGCGTGCAAGGACCGTCGAGAGTCGGCCGCAAGTTTCTGCCAAACATTGTACCGGTACCGGTAAAAAGACACCGGGGGGAGCCGGGACCATTACGGGATACACGGGCACACACGGGCACACGGATCACACAGACGAACCTCACAACCATCCCAACCCTCCAACGCACCCGCACGACAGGCGACGACCGAGTGCGTCCGCGCGGCAATTGATCCGCGGCCGTGACTCAATATGGCAGAACGTTATAAAAACTTCGCGACCGCGTACATGTAGCACACATGCAAGGTGCCAGATTCCAGTTACAAATGACAAACGGCTACGCAACGCACGGCGTTGTCTTCAAGGCTGTCTTTATAGGCTCAAAGGCGGCTTAGGGGTTAATTTAGGGGAGTCCCGATGGCGGCGAGGCGAGCGCACTCGGCATCTCGAGGTCAATGTTCTTGTGCTGTGCGCGGCGCACCGAGTAGCTCAGCTCATACGCGAGCGGGTCCTCCGCTGGCGCCGGCGCGCTCAGGTCGGGCGAGTCGACGATGAGCACATTTGGTGAGCACTTCTGGTGAGGCGCGCCGCCGGGCAGCGGCATGCCGACGAAGCCGAGCGTGAGGGCATGCAACGCGACGGCGCCACCCGCGCCCTGGCGTGCTTGCACGATGAAGCGGTGCTGCAGGACTGAGGGCATCTCGCCCAGGGCCGCGAGAGCCTCGAGAACGGGGTTGACGGTGAGCATCGGCCACAGCCGTTGCAACGCAGTGGGAGGTAGCTCGACGCCAAGCTGCGCGCTGAGGGCCTCGGTCAGCGCTTTGAGTTGCACGCCCAATGCCTCTGCGTCGACGCCGGGCGGCACGCCCGATGGCGGGAGCAGTGGAGAGGCTGTTGGCGCGCCGGCAGCCTGGCAGTAGATGGCTTTCGCGCAGAAGGCACGGCCCACGTCACGTCGCGTCTCGGCTCGGGTCGCCAAAGTGCTTCGTCTTGAGCGCGACGCGGCCTCCACTCAGCTGCGCCACTGGAGGTGCAGCGCTGGCGAGCGCAGCGCTGCCAGCTGCAGCAGCGGCGAGCACAGCGCTCGTTGGATCCAACGAGGCTTTTGGAGCGTTTGTGAATAGCACGACGATCCGCACGACGATCGCAGTCACCACGACGACTGCTAGCGTGTTAATGATCACGGCATTCTTGGGAGCGAACTCGACGCCGAGGAGCGAGGCGGCCAAGTTGGCGACCATTGGGCGGGGTCCACAGCCAAGAATAAAATCGTCCGTTCACACTAAAATTGGTCGCGTTGGTTGAGATTGGCGGTTCATCAAACTACACAAACGGCAGCCTGGTGAGCGAAGTTCCATTCGTTCCCTACACACCTCTGACCTCAGCAGCCGCACGAAGGTTTCTCGTTCTAGCGAGCCCAACTGGCCTGTCTAGGTCTACAATGGCTGAGAGTGTCAGACCACGTGACCCAGGCCATCGAGCAGCTTCTGAGCTGCCGAGTTGTGCGGCTGCACGCGCAGCAGCGCACGCAGGTCGGCACGCGCAAGCTCGGCGTCGCCGGGCGCAGCGCGGCCCACACGCGCGGCCGCACGCCGGTACAGCGCCTTCGGCTGCGCCGTCTCGAGCGCGAGCACCTCCGAGCTAAGGCGGATCGCCTCGTCCCACTCGCGTAGAGTGAGGGCGGCCTGCGCGCCGTTGTTCTGCAAGTCGCGGCGCAGCGCACCCGTAAGCTCACGCAGCTGTGCGGAGAGAAGGGTGGCGGCATGCCCTGTGATGAGCTCGAGCGACTGCTCGCCTTCGAGATACGCCTCGAGAGCCTCGGCCGTCCTCTGCTGCCCGAGGAGCTTGTTGCCATGCTCCTTGAGCTCCATCGCGCGTCGGGCGGTCTGGTTGAAGCTCCTCTGAAGGTCGGTGCGCTTCTGGCCGAGCTCCTCGTCGAGGGCGATCTCCTCCTTATCTTTGACGTACCTGACGAGGAGGGCAATGCGACCCACTCAGACCCAATCAGACGCATCTCCGCCGCATCTCGGACGTGATCTCGGACGTGATCTCGGACGTACTCGGTGCACTGCAGCCCCGCCACGCTCGGCGAGCCATTCTGCCCTGGAGTGCTCCGGAGCGTCATCGTGGGCGCATCGGGGTCCAGCCCCGCATTCTCCATCTGCGCGAGCGCGCTCATGTCGTCGAAGCGGTCCCACTCGTGGTACTTGTCAGCGAGTGCGCCCTTGCGCTCCGCCGCAGCTGCGTCTGCCTTGCCCGGCACCAGCCGCTGCGGCATCGGCGCGGGCGCTGCGGCGGGCGCACGTTTGGTCGGTGCCGCGGGAGGCGGCATGTTCGCGGCGGTGGGCGCGGCGGTGGGCGCGACCACGCCGCCCGTTGGCCCTGGCAGGGCCTCGTCGAGCAGCAGCGAGTGGAGCCACTCTCGCTGCGCGCTCTTTCGCAGCGAGATGACGAGCTCGCTGCCCAGCACCTGCCACTCGCACTCTGACGGATCGCAACGCCCCCCGAGGGTCCCTGCGACTAGCAGCTGGCCACCCGTGCCGCGTCTTGATATCTCCAGCCTCTCGGCGCGGAAGTTCAAATTCAGGTCACGCGCACTCAGCCCATGGGAGCGCACCGACGAGGGGCAGGAAAAACTTGACTACGTCCGTCTCCTGCGCCCAGTCGAGCGGGATACTCACGTCCGGCGCGGGCCGGCGTGGCTGATGCACGGTCACGGCGTCCAGATCAAGCGACGAGAGGTCATGCATCGCCTCTTAGTGCGCACCAGCACCTCTCCACTCGAGAGCGCTTTCCGAGCACCAAGTTTCAGCTTCACAGAAAGGTCACCTTCACAGTTTGGTTGGCCTCGTTGGGTTATCGAACTGAGATCACCTGATATGAGCCACTCTGAGCAGTCCTGAGTCGCTGAGTGCACTGAGAGTTTCATCTCTGTCAGACTGGTTACTGTTAAGACTAGCCCCCGACGCCCCGCCGTCGCTATTGCCTAGCCGCGCGGCGCGATATCCAGTTCAACGAAGCGACGAGCACGCTCACCACACGGAAGGTGCCGGCGGCCAGGGCGGCTCGCCCGCACAGCGGTTTCGGTCGCTCGAGCCCGCGCACGTACCTGGTCGCTCGCAGCCACCTGTCACTCGTACCTCGCTCGCAGCCACCTGTCACTCGTTGTAAATCACGAGCTCCGCACTCCGCTTGCAGTCAGGTTGGTCCAGATCGAGACGTCGCGTGTTGGCTAGATCGAAGAGCAGGTTGGGCCGGCAGCTGTTTGCGCGCATCGCACCCTTCCAGTCGAGCACCTGTGAGCATTCCAGATGTGATCAGAGGTCCCGGGCGCGTTCTGCCGCCCGATAAAGATCTGCGCCCCGGAAGGGGGGCTCAAGCTGCTGATACGCCCGTCACTGCACCTCAAATCCACGGCGTCCTTGCTGCTGGAGCGCCGCAGACCGCTCACGCAGTCTGGCGCACTTCTGGCTCGACCGCCGTGGCTCGCTCGGTCGGCGCCCAGTGCGGCGCGTGGACGGCCTTCGCAGCCCCTCCTTCGCGTGGACGGCATTCGCAGCCCCTCCTTGGCGTGGACGGCCTTCGCAGCCCCGTTTTCAAAGCTCGGCCTTGGCACGCCCAACGTAGAAGCCGGCATCGTCCTGCACAGCGTTCGCGCTCGCCAGCTTCTCTCGCAGCGCGCTGGCGACCGCCGCGGCCTTGACGACGTCCGCCGTCACGACCGGGAGGGGCACGTCCGCCGCGTTGATCAGCTTCACGTTTGGAATGCCCTCGTCCAGAACGCCATATCTTTGGGCGAGCTCGACGTTCGCCTTCTTGTCGATGTCGACGGCCGCCCAGTGCAAGCCCTGCACCAGCTCATGCGCCGCGTCCCACTCGGGCTTGAAGGCGCGGCACGCGCTGCACATGCCCGAATAGAATTTGATGGCCCACACGTGCTTGTCCGCCAGGACTGTCTTATCCCAGTCCGCAGCGTCGACGTTGATTGTGTCGTGGTGGTCGTGCAGCCCGTCGTGGTCGTGGGCGTGGTCGTGGCCTTCGTGCCCGCGCTCGTGGTGGTCGTGTGTATGGTCATGATCACTGTGGTCGTGGTCATTGTCGTGGGTATGGTCGTGGTCGTGGTGATCTGCATGTTTATGCTCGTCATTCTCGTGATGGTCTGCGTGTTCGTGGCGGTCGTGGTACTCGCCATGCTCACCATGGGCGGTCACCTGCACGGCCAGCGCCACCATTGCCAGAAGTCTCAAACGGCGCATTTCGTCGCGTGTGTTGCGCGGGGTGCCGCCGCGGGAGAGAGAGCTCCAAATGAGGGCCTTTGATGAGGCAAATGCGAGAGAAATGAGTACAGTAATTACACCGGGGGAGCGGAACCACGCTACCGACTCACGGCTCCCCCCGGTGTCTTTTTACCGACTCACGAGTTCGCTTCCTTCCTAGCACGTTGACATAATCGCCCCAGCACAATTCACATGGCGAGTCTGAACCCCGCGTACGTCAAAGGCCTCCTCGACGGCACCGCGCCGTAGGGGCCTGTGCTCTCGCAGATCTTCTTGTTTTGTGTTTCAATGCTTCTCGCGCTGTCCGCAATCTGCGGCGTCGAGCTCGCCTCGCCTCTACTCGTGACCACCCACGCAAACAGCGTGCTCGAGCTGCGCCTCAACCGGCCGTCTAAACTCAATTCGCTCACGGGCGAGCTCGTCGATCTCCTGGCGGAGCAAGTCGCACGCGCCGCTGCGGATGATGGCGTCTCCGCGGTGCTGCTCAGCGCGGAGGGCAAGGCATTCTGCGCCGGAGGCGACATCAAGGCGGCGGCAGCACTGCCAGTGCCCGAGCGCTGCGACTTCCTACGACGCGAATACTCGCTCATGCTTGCACTTCATCAGCTGCAGCGCACAAAGCCAGTGTTCGCCCTGGCCAACGGCTACGTCTTCGGCGCCGGCGGTGGGCTGTTCATGGCCGCTGGCACGCGCATCTGCAGCAGCGCCGCGAGCTTCAGCATGCCTGAGTGCGTCCTAGGCATCGTGCCCGACTGTGGCGCCACCGACTTCCTCACAGCACTCCCAGGCAGCCTCGGCCGCTGGGCGGCGTTCACTGGCGCACGGTTCGATGCGTCCTTGATGGCGTCGACTGGACTGGCGACGCACTCGATCCGCGAGGCGGCCGGCGAGGACACTGACAGTTTGCGCGAGCGTCTGATCAGCTGTGACGGCGATGCGGATGCCCTCTATGAGGCCCTCGGTCAGGCCTGCTGCCCGACCAGAGGCACTGCCACAGCTCCGGGGCTGGCGGCTCTGGAGGGGACGACTGCACGCGTCTTCGGGCGTGGCCCCGCCCAGCGGCGGCGGCGGCGATGCGACCGCGCTCGAGCTCAATCAGATCTCCCTTGAGCTCAATCAGATCTCCCTTGAGCTCGAGCAGCTTGACGCTAAGCTCGCCGCAGAGCCGGAGGCGGCAACGTCGTGGGCGCCGGCGGCGCGCGCCCAGCTCGCACGCGCAAGCCCAGCGGCCCTGCTGGTCACCCACGCCGCCTCGCATGCGCTCACCACGGCGCGCGATTCCACAGCCGACCCGCACCTTCGGCGTGCGCATGCACTCGGGATTGAGCTCACGGCCAACCAGGCGCTGGGCAGCTTGTGGGGAGGCTTTGAAGAGGGCGTTGCATGCGCCGTCGGCGTGAAGAGGGGCGAAGCGCCCCGCTGGCGGCACGGGAGCGTCGCCGAGGCGGCGGCAGATCCCGAGGTGCGAGAGATCCTCGATCGTGTAGGGCGTGCGCTACCGTTGCGATTGGAGTGAATTATTCATGTGTGTGCTTTGTCACGGCGGGACGGTGCAATTTTGTTGCGTATCGGGCTTCAAAAAGCAAGCTCTTTGGCTGTGGCGACCCCCGTTTGCAAAAAGCAAGCGAATCCCAGTCACTGCAAGAGCCCATCATGGCATCTACAGCTCAACCCGACGAGGTCGTGACCCCACTGCTCGTGCTGGCCGGCGATGAAACCTGGCCGCCGGCTGATTGGGTACCGCCACCTCCGCTACCACCACTTGAGGCGCTCGCCGGTCGGTGTGGGGCCGAGTACAACGCTGCATGTACCAAATACCGTGGGCCGACCGCACGCTCGAATTGGATCTTGCCGCATCGCCTCTTGTGCGGCGGCAGCCCGCAAGACACCCTGCGCGAGATCACTTCGGCCGGCGTGACCTGCATGGTGTCACTGCAAGCTAAGGGCGAGGCGAAGTCATACCGCGACGGCGTCCTGAAGCTGAGTCCGACTTGCAGCTTTCTTGAACAGCCGATCGCAGACCAGGAGGTGACGTCGGACGCACAGGTGGCCGCACTCACCCTGCGCATCCTCGATCGAATCCATCACGGCGCCGTCTGCTATGTGCACTGCCGCGGCGGACACGGTCGCACGGGCACGGTGTGCGCGCTCGTGCTCGGGGCTCGCATACGGCCTGGACGGGCCGACGGCGCTCGCAACATACCAGGCACTGCACGACCTGCGTGCGCAGCCATGCTTTGCAAGCACTGGCTATGAGGCCACCGAAGACGGCCGCTCGTGCGTCGCGCTCTTCCCTGTGCAGCGGGCGCAGGTGATGCGCCTGCTGCACCCTGTACACGTCCATGTGGCCTTGCCGACGGCCGTGCCGGCAGCGTCCAATCAGAGACCCAAGCAGAGACCCAAGCAGAGACCCGACCGCGGAGGCGGTTGCGGCGGCAGCTGTGGCGGCACCCGCAGCCGAGGCAGCAGCAGCGGGCGTGCCAATCCTGCAGCGCGCTCTGAGCGACGTGTACGGCAGAGGCGCGTCGCGCTATCCGGAGTCCACGCTGCGAGAGTGGCTGGCAGCGGGCGAGGCGGCGGGCGAGGCAGCGCGTCAGAAAGACTGGTCGGCGGCGTGTGAGAGGTACGAGCGCTGCGTTGAGCTGCGTCCTGATTGGGAGAGCGCGCAACGGTACCTCTTACTGACGCGCGCCAAGCAGCAGCAGCAGCAGCAGCAGCAGCAGCAGCAGCAGCAGCAGCAGCAGCAGCAGCCTCCGCCGCCATCACCGCCGTCGCCGCCGTCATTGCCGCCGACGATGACGACGACGACTACGACAGCTGCGGACGAGACGGCCGCCACCCATACCGCTCCCGCCACCGCACCCAGCAGAGCTCCATTTGCCGCTCATGTCGCCACGGCCGCCACGGCCGCGGCTGCATCGCATGGCGTCAAGCGTGGCGGTGGAGGCGCGCGGCGGCCATCGTTTGTGGTGCTGGTTGGGCTGCCGGGAGCCGGTAAGTCTACCTTTGCGCGGGCGCTGTCGCAGGGCGGCGAGTGGGAGGTGATCAGCCAGGATGCACTAGGCAGCAAAGGTGCCGTCGAGAGCGCCGTCGTGAATGCCATCAAGGCGGGTAAGCGGGTGCTCGTTGACCGTTGCAATGTGCGCGTCGCCGACCGCAAGCGAATCCTCGACATCGGGATGATCGAGCCGAGTGACGCAGTCGCAGTGCACCTGACGACGGCCCCCGAGGCCTGTGTCCAGCGGGTGGCCGCGCGTACCGACCATCCGACGATCCCCTACGGGCACGGGCGCTCCGCCGTCGCGTCGATGGCCAAGGCGCTGGAGCGGCCGACGCTGGCAGAGGGCTTCGCGGCAGTTCATACACTCGACAACGACGTGCAGGTGCGCGCGCTGCTGCGCTCGTGGGGCGGTTGCGAGCCCGAGCCGGTAGTGCCCGAGCTCGCCAAGTTCCCGCGCACGCACCACGTGTTGAATACGGGCGGCTCGGCGGTCACTCGGGATGACCTTGTGATGTCGGGCACGGACGCACGCCGCTTTCATGACGGGAGTGTCACCGTGGTGGCCGAGGAGAAGGTGGATGGCGCCAATCTTGGCTTCAGCCTGACGAAAGACTACGAAGTGCGCTGCCAGAACCGAGCGCACTTTGTCACGAGTGCGAGCCATGCACAGTGGCGCTCTCTCGATGCCTGGCTCGAAGAGCATAGCTGGGCCCTGTGCCAGCTACTCGAGCCCGAGGTCGAGGTCCTCTTCGGAGAGTGGTGCGCGCTCCAGCACTCGGTGCCGTACTCGCGACTGCCCGGCCCCTTTATTGCCTTCGACATCTACAACAAGCGCACGCGCACGTTCGCGTCGGTTGCCGAGCGCAACCGACGGTTGCGTGGACTCGGGATCCCGATCGTGCGACAGATTGCGCGTCGGCGCTTCCACTCGGCCCACGAGCTCCTCGCCCTCCTCGACGAGCACTCCGCCTATGGGGATGGGCTCGTCGAGGGGGCTTACCTGCGGATCGACGCGCCGGCGGACGAGGGTGGCACGACGAACTGCGTGCGCGGCAAGATCGTGCGCCCCGACTTCATCCAAGGCTGTGCGGACGGGCACTGGCTCAGCAAGGAGCCGATTAAGAATGGGATCCGACCGGAGCAGTGGGACGAGCCGGCGGAGGAGGAAGAGGCCGTGGAGGACGAGGCTGGGACCGTAATCTCATTGTAGACGGCGGGGATCTCTACCATACCATAAAGCCTGATGTGGGCGGCGCTGACCTGGGGGTGGGGAGATGTGCGTGCCGTCTGTCGGAGAGCCTTTACGTGCCCGACGGCGGGGATCTCTACCATACCATAAAGCCTGATGCGGGCGGCGCTGACCTGGGGGTGGGGAGATGTGCGTGCCGCTGTCGGAGAGCCTCTATCTACGATTCTACGTGCCCGACGGCGGGGATCTCTACCATACCATAAAGCCTGATGCGGGCGGTGCTATCTCATGAGGAGCGACGCTGATCCGTGTTTTCGTGTGTAGGTGGTGAGCGTCTCCTGCGACACAAGGGGCAGCAGGAGTTAGCTATATTCATTATCGCTCACGACGGCGCGTGGACAATCCAAACTTCGGCCTCTCTGTGCAAAAAGTACCCAAGCCGTGTACTCTCGCAGTCGCCGCACTGCTCATCGACCGTATCAACGCGGCAAGATGTTGATGCGCTGTTTGATATTCGTCGCATGCAGCGTCGTGGCGCTGACTACGCCCGTCTCTAGCCGGCGTGCGGTGCTCTACGGCGGCACCTCGCTCGCTGCGGTGCTCCGCTTCAGCGAACCTTCAGTTGCCGCCGATTTGTTCGGCGAGCTGTGTTCGCGTCTGGACGCTCCGCTCGTCAAGCAGTCGAGCATCGCACCGATGGCGGGGAAGGAGCCGCGCTTGCCTTCATGGCTCGCTGGTCGTTGGCAAGCCGAGCAGACGCTGCAGCGCTACAGCACGCCGCTGGGCGTGCAGTACATCGGCGCGGCAGGCCGTCCCCTTGCCGAAGCCGAAGCTTCCGCAGCGCAGACCCGCGCACAAATTGATAAGCCCGTGGCGCTCGAGCTGCGCTGGGCCGTGGCGCCCGATGGCGGTGCGATCGAGGACAGGGCCTTCAACGCCCGCAGCCGCCTTGATGCTTTTGCTGGACGCCAAGTCGTGCGGAGCTCGACGACGTGTGCCGAGGCCGGCGTGGACGCGCCTGGGATCGCATGCACATTTGTGGACTTCAACGGGCCCATCGTGCAGAAGCAGTTTGTCAATTCGGTCAAGGTGGCGCTCGCCGCACCGCCGCAAGCCGAGGGTGTGTTCATCTCCTCTGATATCATGAGGACCATCCTCGCGCGTCGAAAGGTCGCCGGCGACACGCGCGACTTCCCGCCGCTCACCGTCGACTCGGAGGTGCTCTTGAGCCTTGCGCCCACCGGCCGCGACAACGCAGTCGGTCGCGTGCGCCTCGTCGAGTTCCTCAACCCACAGGCTCCGCTGTATTTTGCGGCGGGCGGCAGCTCGGTCTCGATCAGCGACTACTCCCTCACGCTCACGCGTGTGTCCGACGGGTGGGCGACAGGGTGAGCGGGCGAGGTATTTTATGGGATTTCTTCTGTTCAATCAATTAAGAAAGCGTCGTTTTGGGCGGAATTCCGCGGCGGCCCTCATGTGGTGACCCTCCCACGATTTTGTAAACTCAAGATCCCACCATGACGAGCTGCATGATGCGAATCGCGACCGCGCGCGGCGTGCGGCCAGTGCTGGCGTCAGACTCGACCATGGCCTCTACGACGGAGCTGATTTTCCGCTTCTCGGGCTCGCAACTTGACGCTTGCAGCCGCTCCACCATCAACTTGCTGCGCCGGGAGACTGCGGGAGTTGCAGATCTGACTGTGCTCACAGATCTGAGCCTGTGGGCGCCCGAGGCTCCCGCGGCCTCAGTGCGAACTTTTGCCGATGCGCACGAGACCTCGCTAGCCGCACAGCTTCCGGGTGTCTCGGTTATGGCCTACACAGTGCTCGATGTGCTGGAGACGTGGCCCGCCGTGAGGCCGTGGCCGATTCCAGGAGACCGCGCCTTTCACGCCACGAGCAAGTATCCGGCGAGCACTGTCGAGTGGCTGAGATACGTTCACCGCGGACTCAAGACGCAAGGCAACCTCACCCGGAATGGCCCCGTGCCCGATGGCGCTGTACCGGAACCAGTCTCCAATCTCCTCTCATACTTTACCCACGAGCCGTCGCTTTGCCTATGGCTGCGCCGACGGCGGGCAAACGTGCGCATCGCATCTAGGGGCGCGAGTGTGTCGCACTTGCCCCAGTTCGTCTGGGTAGTTGAGGCGGACGCGCCCTTTCTTGGCAGTCTCCGCGAGCCGCTGGTGCACTACTCGACCTCCGCGGCCGATTACATCGGCGTCCTGATGCCCCACCGCGAGATCGCGTCGGCTCCGGAGCTCTTCAGCAACGACGCCTTCCGCCGTGCCTTCCCCGGCTCGCCCACGCATAAGTGGGAGCACGTCGAGCGTTTCTCAGCACAGCTGCTCAGCCAGATCGACGGGCTACTCGGCGACGGCATTGCCGCCTTCGGCGAGATCTTCGCGGGCACCGTGTGCAACCAGACGGCCTCGTGCACCTGTGCCGACCTACGCGATGCCGGGTATGTGCAGCGCCAGGGCCTGCTCCATGCCTGGTCGAAGCCGGTGAGTCGGCGCGACCTTCGGCGCCTCTTTAGCAGCGCCAACAAGGCTGTCAACCTGAACGACACGCGCGGGCGTGGTGTCAACAGATGGATCCACGCCGTCCATGGATCGTGTGACGTGCTCGCGACGGTCCTCTGTGGCGCGCGTGAGAACGCCGGACGCAACTGCACGCTTGGAGCGTCGAGCGGGCCCGGTCTGTGGCTTGACGAAATGCAACGAATGGCTCCGCATGGAGACGCGGAGGCTCGCATTGACGAAATGCAACGAATAGCTCCGCATGGAGTCGCGGAGGCTCGCATTGACGAAATGCAACGAATGGCTCCGCATGGAGACGCGGAGGCTCGCATCGACGAAATGCAACGAATAGCTCCGCATGGAGTCGCGGAGGCTCGCATTGACGAAATGCAACGAATGGCTCCGCGTGGAGTCGCGGAGGCTCGCATTGACGAAATGCAACGAATAGCTCCGCATGGAGCCGCGGAGGCTCGCAGCGTAGCCGCTTCGACGCTGGCAGGGGCCGCGACGACGACGTCGCTGCGACCGGCCGCGACCAAGCCAGAGCACGCAACCTGCGGCCATGGCGCGCGCCCGCGCGTCTTCGCGTACCCAGCCCCGCTGCCGCCCTACACACGTGTTCTCGAGTGGCGTACGGGCTTCGTGCACAAACTCTTTCGACGCAGCCCGTACTACACGACCAACGGCGACTGTGCGGACCTGTACTTCATCCCCAATATGGATGTGCCAGGCACGGCCTACCGGCGCAGCACGGCTAGCGTCGTGGCGATGTTTGAGCATGTGGCGCGTACGTGGCCGTGGTGGAATCGCACGGGCGGCGGGGCGCGGCATTTCGTCTATTCGCCGTGCGACCATGGGCCGCGCGACTGCATGTTCAACGGCCACCTGTATGCCGGGCGTGACGTCCGTGGTGGCTTTGACGTGCCGGCTGCGATTGCTCCCAAGGATGCGAACCGTACGATTGGATACATCATGCTCAGTGGCGCGCGATTCCATTCACACTTCCAGAGCGGTCGCGACATCCGCCTGCCCACTCCCGAGGGGCACACGTGTGGGCCGTTTTGCGGCATGCCGCAATCGGTGCGCGAGAACCGCACCGCAGCGACCTTGCTGCTTCGGCAGCTCTCGCCATGGACGACGACGCGCTCAGCTGTGGAGCGCGAGGGCATGCTCAACGCTTTCCGGCCCACACGCGTCTTCTTTGGCGGGCGCCAAGGTGGAGGTGGGCGCGCCGTGCTCTTCCACTCGCACTGATGACCTCGGATGACCTCGGATGACCTCGGATGACCTCGGATCGCCCTTGATTGTGTCCCTCATCAGGTGGGCGTGCCGTGCTCTTCAGCTCGCACGCGGGGCGCGCCGGCTTTGTGCTGCACGACTCCTCTGGCAAGTTCGGGCGCCACCCGCACGCCGCCGAGCCCAACTGGATGCCACAGCAGATGGCGACGTCCGACTTTTGCTTCAGCCCCAATGGTGCCAATGAGGGCGATTCGGATAGGTACTTGCCCGCGATGCTCTACGGATGCATTCCTGTCTTTGTCACTGGCGACGTGCCGCCGTTTGCGGACGTGGTGAGCTGGGAGCACGTCGCGCTGAGCGTGGAGCTGCGGCACGTGCCGCGGCTGCACGAGCTTATTGGGAACCTGAGCCACGCGCAGGTGGTGAGTATGCGCCGTGCGATGGCGTCCGTCTGGCCGCGAATGCTCTGGACCAGTGCGCTCCAGCACGGACTGTTTGGGCGACCTCGACAGTTACGGAGCTACTTGGGCGAGACGGGTGCGGACGACGCCTTCGCCACACTTGTCCAGCTGCTGGCCAAGCGGACTGGACACCTGTGAAAATAGGGACTCAACTGGTTAAGAAAATAGGGATTCAACTGCGTGATGAAATAGCTAGGGATTCAAGCCAAATGACACTTGACAGCTACGGTGGAGTGGATACCCGGGTGCGCGGCGCACTGTTTTTGACGTAACATGCGATTCGTCAGTAGGGTGCGTTTTCGTAGGTTGGGGTGTGAAATCACAGAAGTGTGTGAAATCACAGGGGGGGGTGTGATTTTGAGAAGCCATGAAATCACAGGGGGTGTGATTTCGCAGGCCCTGTGAAATCACGGGAGGCTGTGATTTCGCACATGCCGGCTGCGAAATCACAGGGGGTGTGAAATCGCAGGTAGGTGTGATTTCATAGGTTCCTGTGATTTCACACCCCCACCTGCGAAATCATGGGACCCCACAAACCCTAATGACATATAAATACACACGTCTACGGACTACACATCTCTCTGTTCAGCGGTGACCGCGTCTCGCAATCTCACGGCTCACCGGAACCTAACCGATAGAACTAGAACCAGCGCAGCACATGCACCTTGTCCGCCGCGAGCGCGACACACTCGAAACTGTCTCTCTCAGACTTACTTCCTCTTCATCGGCTCCTCCATATCCTTCTTGGCCTGCTGCTGCTCCATCGCCTTGGCCTCCTTCTTGGCCTGCTCGCTCTCGAGCTCCACCGCAAACCGGCCGAGGGTGAGCTCCTGTCGTGAGGTGGCGACCATCTTGTCGGTCCGCGGCGTGTTGACGATGTCACCCTCGTGGAGCTGCCCATCATCGCCCCAGCGCAGCATCTTCTCCGCCAGGCCAGGCCGGAAGGAGCGCGGGGCGGTCGGCTCCCCGCTCGTGCCCTCCCCCTCCTCCTCACTGCCCGCCCTTTTCGCGTGCCAGCAGGCGGGATGTGCGGTGCTAGGGCGCGGCTTTCTCGTGGGGTCGCCGGCGGCGGCAGCGGCGCGGCCGAGAGCTGCCTGCACCCGGCTCGTCGCCTGCTCCATCCCCCATAGCATCGTGGTCATCGGAGAGTCCGTTGCGTCGAAGAGGCGTGAGGGCTTCGCCTCGAGCGCGCCGAGCAGACCACCGCCGAGGAGGGTCGCCTCTCGCACGCGCCGGCGGCGCATGTCTTGCGCCGCGGTGAGAGATTGGCCTCCGGCGCGGCTGGCCGCATGATGCGCCGCGAGCTTCTCTTCGAGAGCCTCCATCTCCGCCCTCTCCTCCTCTGTGAGCTCACCCGCCGCCGCGCGACGCTTGAGACACGCTAGCCGCGCTTCGGCAGCCTCCACCTCGGCAACACCCATCAAACCCTTGGGCGGCGCCCTCTCCTCGGCGAACCGTTTCTGCCGATGACGCTCGGCGTCCATCGCGATGGCGAGCCGCCCTTGCTGGCGCGCGATGGGGCCCTCCGAGGGCGGCCCCGCATCTGCCGGGAGGGATGCGAAGCCGTTACGCATGAGCTCGAGCATCTGGATGAGCTCCCGCTCGAGATTGGACGCGCACGCCGCCGCCGCGTGCAGTGCTTGCACCTCGTCCGCATCGTCGTCATCCCCAAGGACTGCCTCCATCGCCACCGCCGCAAGTGAGCGCGCGCGCTGCGTCGACGTCACAATCCGGATGCACTCGGCGGCGGCGCCGAGTACATCGCCCTTTTCGGCTGAGAGAAGCCGCGCCGTGTTCGCGGCGGCGATGACATGGTGAGGCTGCCAGTGCCCGGCAGCTACGTACCGAGACAGCGCCTGATCGAGCTCGCCAGCCCTCTCGAGGACCGCTCCTTGCTCGAGAAGCAGGCCACATGCCCACCATGCCGACCGGGGCAGCGCCACCGCTGCCGCCGCCGCTACCGCCTCGTGGTGGTCCAGATCGGGGAGGTCGCCAGGCGGATCATCCGCCTCCGACGCCGTGCCATCCCTGCCGCCCTCCGCCGCAGCCGGCGCGCTCGCCGCAACCGGCACGCTCGCGGCGGCCGGGGCGCTTGGTGCGGCTGGAACGCTCGCTGCAGTCGGCGCGTCCGCCCCCACCTCGCCGGCCGCGTCCAGCGACACAACTGAGGCTATGCTCGCTTTGGGGGTGGCTGTGGCCTTCGCGGCGGCCGTCGCCATAGTGGTGGCGGCCTCGCTCGCGAGCACCTCTCGCCGCCGCTTGAGAGCCAGCGCGCCGGCTTGCGCGGCGGCGGACGCGGCCGCCTCGTCGTCTGCGGCGATGGCGGCGCGTACCTGTGCACCCGGCGGCTCCAGAGAGCCCACCCCCACGTGCGCGAGCGCCATCCAGAGATCAGCATCCGCCTCGAGCGACCGCCCCACCCCGCGCCGAGAGCGCGAGCGCCATAGGTAGAGGAGCGCACCGGTAGGTCCGAGAGGCCGGATGGCGGGCGCAGTGAGCGACCGAAGCAGCCCTTCGAGCACGCGCTCTGCCTGGTGCATCTTGCCCTCAGCCTGCAGGGCGAGCGCGCGGTGCGCGCCGCTCACAAGCGACGGCGGCAGCGGCGCGGGTTGCATCGCCATCGCCGCAGGCAAAGGCGATTGAGGGCGCGACTGCTCTGGCGACTGCTCTCGAGTGTCCGTGTCGGCCGTCGCTGCCGATGGTGCCGCGGGCGGCAACGGCGGTGGCGCGTCGGCAGTGCGAGGGTCAGCAGCGGCGAGGAGTGTTTCGAGGAGAGAGAGCTGAGCGGCTGACAGGGGCGGCCCGCGCTCGGCCTCGGGTGCCACGCCGCCCAGCGGCGCCTCGCCGATGGCGCCGATGGTGCCGATGGGGCTGGCGAAGCACCGATCGGCCACCGGTACGTACAAGGAGATCGAGGGCTGAACGAGCTGCGCAGACGAGCGCACGTCCTCGGCGGCGATCTCGAGGCACGCCTGCCACTTGCGGCAGGCGCTCAGCAGCGGCCCGAGTTGCGGCGCGATCACCGCACGCTCTGTGGCGCGGGTACCACTCACTGCCGCCTCGGCAGACTCCACGATGGCTGCAGGCTCCAAGCTGAGCTCTTCCAGGCTCGCGAGCGGCTCACACCATTCGCCACGAAGCATGCGGAGCTGCGCGAGGTTGAAGGCGGCATGCACAGAGCGCGGCATGCTCTCGAGCGCTCTCGTGAGCTCGAGCTGAGCTAGATCCAGATCCTCCCCGAGATTGTGCAGCATGACGCCGCGGTTGATCGCCGCCCTCGGCGAGCGATTCGATGCCAGCAGTGTGACCGCATCGCGCGGCCTGTTCTTACGAAAGGTAGCCGTTGCACGCCCCATCAAGGCCCCCTCGTGCCGTGGCTGACTAGTCAGGGCGAGGTCGTAGCACGCGTCCGCAGCGCGGCGTCCCGCCGACTCGAACGCGTGGCTCGCCTGTCGCGACACGCGAGCGTTCACCTCGGCCAAACGCGCCACCTCCGCAGCCGCGAAAGCCGCTCCCGCCGCCGCGCCTGCCGCTGCGCCTGCCGCCGCGCCCGTTGCCGCCGCCGCTGTTGCGCTCGCGCTCGCGGCCGCGAGGGTCGCCGTATCCGCCTGGCTCGCCACCACCTGTCTCGTGAGCGCCAATGCCTCCTGCGCGGCGCCGAGGTTGTACAGCGCGGCCGCCGCACCACGCCTCACAAGGCCCTCAAGCGTCGGCGCCTCGGCCGCCGCCGCCGGGTCTGCGCCACCCGCCAACGTGTTTGCCGCCGACTGCAGCGCCGTCGCGAGCGGTTTCGCGCGCTCGAAAGCCCTGAGCGCGCTTGAGAAGCTTAGGGTCGCCTGCTCGAGATCTGCCTGCTCCCACTGTGACCGGCCGCGATTGAGGTGTGTTAAACCAAGCAATGCGTCCGCGCGCGCTTGCTGGGAGCCACCCGCGACCTTGGATGCAACCGCAGCACGCTCGGCAAGGCGGCATGCAAACTCGTAACTGGTGGCGGCGGCCGCGGGCTGTTGCTGGCGATGGGCGTTCACTGCGACCTGGTGGACGCAGTGGGCCAGAGCGAGAGCGTCCTCGCGTCCCTTGACACCCTGCAGCAAAGTGCCGAGCGACGCAAGCGGCGTCGACGCGCTGGAAGCGAAGAGATCTTTCCTCATCCCCGCGTCGACACATTCCTCGACGGCCTCGGGCACTCGGCGCGCAAAGGCCTTGGCAGCGGCTTCGAATTCCTGCGCCGCCTCTTTCGGTAGATTATCAAAGCTGATGCCACCGACGGCGCGTTTCTCGCCGTCGCCACCGCCTCCACCGCCGCCAAAGCCACCAGCAGCGCGTGCGGTAGTAGGTGCAGTAGTAGGTGCGGTAGTAGGGCCGGCAGCCTCGCCGCCGGCGCCACCGCTGAGATCGGCCGCGGCCACTTCCGAGCCCCTCGCCGCCGCCTCGGCCGGCACGTCCGCCGCCTCAGCAGGAGGCGAAGCCGCAGCCACGGAACCCTCTACCGCTGGGGTGCGCCGACGGCTCCCACTGCCACCGCCGCCGCCGCCGCCACCACCACCACCCCCGCCACCGCCGCCGCCACTCGGCTGTGAAGCTTCGAGGTGTGAAGCTTCGAGGAGTACGTGAGCGCGGAACAGGAGGGGAATGGGCGACTGCGAGTCCGCCCGCGCTGCTTTCCTAAGCTCTTCGAGAGCGGGCTCGAACTTGCGGGAGCTCATGTGCGCGAGAGCGAGCCCAACGAAGGCGTCGCAAGCAACAGGCGGTGCTGCGCTGCCACCCTTTGCCGCCGCAGCAGCAAGGTGTGCATCCACAGCCTTCTCGAGCTCCAGCAAGGCGGCGGCCACCTCGGCGGGCGATGCGGTCTCGAGTCCGATCCGCATGCGCAGCTGACCTAATTGCTGGAGCGCGAGCGGGTCATTCGCCATCTCGCGCGCGGCGGCCGCCTGTCCGATGGCCATCATGAGCTGATCCTTCTCGGCAAGGAGGGTTGAGAGACCGAGCAACCCCCCGAGGTGCTCGGGGTATTCGCCGAGGAGCGTGCGCAGTGTGGCCATGGCCTCTTCCGCCCGACCGCTCTGCGCGAGTAGTAGCGCCTTGGTGAACAGCATCAATCCTCCATCCTTGGCCTCACCCAGTCGCATCGCCGCCTCACAGCTCTCGAGCGCCTCGGCTCGATAGCCGAGCTGCAGCTGACACACAGCGAGCGCCGTGTACGTTGCGATGCGCGCGGCGCGCGACTGCTGCCCGTCGTCGGCAGCGACGGCTCCCTGGAGTGGCTTGAGGGCAGCTGCCTGATGCCCGTCCTGCTGCGCGGTCACGCCGGCGAGGTAGCGAACCATCCAGAGCTGCGGGCCGTCGAGGCTGCAGCCACTCCCGCCGCCGCCCTTTGACATTGACCGGAGCGCCGCCTCCATCTCCATCTCCACCGCTGGCCGCGCCGCGGCCTCCTCACCCTCCGCCTCGGGCATCGGTCGCCGCGCCGCCGCCACCAGTGCCACCGGCGGTCGCCTCCTTGGCCGCCTTCTCCGCCCCCTCCCGCGCCGCCTTCTCCCGCGCTTGGGTCTCGAGCTCGCGCCGCAGATTCGCGCGCGTCTTCGTCAACTCGGCCTCAACGAGTTCGGTCGCCTTCAGCAAAGACGAGGCCGCGTCGCGTCGGCGGGTCTTCCCCAGCTCGAGGCATGCAGCCCCGTGGTGCAACAGCACCGTCGGCGTGTACGTGGGCAGGTCCTTCCTCTGCAGCACGCGCTGGTACAGAGTGGCCGCGCTCGTGATCGCGCTGAGCTTCTCGTGCCCCTTGTGCTCAAAGGCACCTAGGTCGGTCAGGTAGGCTGCACGCGTGAGGTGGATCGCCTCGAGGGCCGCATCCTTTGTGGCCGACTGCCCCGAAAGTAGGTTGCTCGCCACAGCCAAGGCCTTGTCGTGCTCATCACGGCGCAGGCGCAGCCCCACGAGCAGCTCGCGCGCGAGATTGCCCAGCTCATCATGCACTGACGGCCGGAGCGCCGCCAGCGTGCTCAGGTCCCGAACCGCCTTCTCGTTCGCGTCGGAGCGCGGCGTGCGCCCGTCTTCGAAGGCGTCGAGGCACAGGCGTGCGTGCCGCAGCAGCAGGTGCGCCGCGGCGTCGCGGAGCTCCTCGAACTCATCGGCTTGGAGCGCTTCGGCTGCTCGCAACACACCATTGTGCCGAAGGAAGGCCGCCTGCTGCATCACGCTCGGCTGCTCTCCAGGGATGAGTTGCTCGCACGCGGCGGCGCTCGCTTCGTCGAGCAGTGCAGCGGCTGTGCGCAACTCGTCCGCGTCGAGGGCGAGCTCGCATACACGCCAGCCCACGTCGAGCAGCATGTGCAGCTGGGCCGGGGGGAGCGGCTCAGCCTGCCAACACTCGCGCAACAAGCGCAGCGCGTTCCAATACGACGAGAATGCCTCGTCGCGCCTCGTCGCGCTGGAGAGCAGCCACTTGGCGCGGCCGAGGAGCGCCGCCGCCGCCTCGAAGCGATCGCGAGCGTCGCGCACGATCTTGGGCAACGACGCGCAGTGCGGCAGCGACCATCTCTGCAGGCTGGCCACCTCCTCAAGCTTCTCGAGAGCCTTCATCGAGTCCTTAGGGCGGCGCTCCCACATGCACTGCATCGCCACGTCGAGCAAGCACTCGGGGTTGAAGCACGCGTCGATCGCCGAGAAGCTCAGCCGACCGTCCGTCGGCGCCCACTGGCCGTCGTCGCCTGTGGGTCCGTCGTCGCCCGCTGGCCGCTGCACGCAGCTCGCGCCCAACGCACGCCACACCGCCTCTGGAGCCCTCGGCGCCGCGTCGAAGCGGTACGCGAGCTCCACCATCACGTCGAGCCGGCCGCGCCCGCACTTTTCCTTGTCCTCGCCGCCGCAGCCACTGCAGACCTCAAGCCAGAAGGTGAGAAGAGCGGCGGGCGCCTCGGCGAAGTCGGCGACCAACTTCGCGTCCTCGTTCGCGGGCGCATCCTCGGGGCACAGCTCGTCGAGCAGCGCCGCCGCGGCCAGGGGCTTGCCGAGCAGCCGCAGCAAGTCGGCTCGGCCAAGGGCGACGGCCGCGCGCATCCCAGCGGCCTCCTCGCCCCCCACGAACGACGCGGCTGGCGAGAGGTGCTGTGCCTTGCCCAGCAAACTCTCCGCCGCGTCCGCTGACATGCTCTCGCCCGCGTCGAGGCACATGGCTGCCGTGTGCCCGAGTGCCTCGATCCTCTCACGGTCCTCATACACGGAGGAGTCGGCGGCCGCGCAGAGGCCAGCGACTTCGAAGAGCTGCAGTGCCACCTCAAAGTTGAGACGGTGGCGCTGCTCGATGGCTAGGGTGAGCAAGCAGTCGACCGAGGTGGCGCCCATTGGCGGCACGCACGCACGACGCACGCACGACGCACGAACCAAGCAGGGACGGACGTTGTCCTTCGGCTCATCTCACCTCGGGTTCGTGGCAGCTCTGTGCAACAGCTCTGTGAAAACGGCTGTGAAACGGCTGTGAGCCGAGCGTGGAAGACTCTAACGTGTACTAAAGTATTCGATGGTATAAAACTGAGAGGGGCTCCACTGTCTCCTCAGCAGTTTGCGGATATTTCTCATCCAGAACACCAGAAGGGTTGTGATGTGTGGGGCGGCAAGGTAAAGTGGTAAACAAGGTGTGGGGGCGCTAATGGGGGCGCCGCCCCTTGGGTGGGCCGCGGGATTTATCAGGGTTGGGGTGAACCAACCTGGAGTGATAGGCAAAGCGCCTAAATCACTCCCCCGCAGCAGTGATGTCATAGGCTGCCATACTTGGACAGCCATACTCAGCGTGAAGTACTAGAGGGTGAGAACAAGCAAGAACAAGTAGGTGCAGGGGCGCAGGGATGGGCGGGGCGCCACAATCACGTCAATCAGGGAACAAATTAGAGATCGGCACGGCGCACGAGAGCGCCAGAGCCCAGGCAGAGGTCCCTTACTCCACAAGTCGCTTTTACATAAAACATTTTATGCATTTTCCGCTACCGCTGGCTTGGCTGGCGGGCTTTAAAAGGCGCCCTGAGAGCTTGATCAGGGTTTTTCGGAAATTTCCCATGGGGAAGTACATGTACTTTGCCGTTCAGCCCGTGCTGTCGTCCTGCGGCCATGCCGAGCGGCTTTGGCACGACGGCGCCCGCCTCGACCTGGATCCAGGTCAACTGCCCATCGTGCACTTCTGCCGCGCTCCAGGTCCGGTTGGCGGAGGGCAGCTGGCCTGTAGCGTGCAGCCAGGCGCTGAAGTGCCATGCCATCTTCACCTTTAAGGTGCATGCGTCGATGCTGAAGGCGCCCGAGGCACTGCCCGTCGCGAGCAAGCGGCATTCGGTGCGGGTGGCACAGGCGGTACATGCGTACAACCTCTTCATGTTCAAGATTGAGGCCAAGCGGCTGAGGACCTTGGACCGCACGCTGAAGGCTGCCGATGCTATGCCGATGCTTGGACGCTCGCTGCTGCCGGCTGGGCGGCCTCGTCGCCGATGAATCCTAAGATGTAAGTTGTAAGAACGCCCCACCTGGCGTGACGGCTACGGCTACGGCCGGTGCGGCAGCAGCAGCGGCGGCAGCGACGGCGGTACCTCTGGGTGCACAGGCTACAGCTACCTGCGCCTCATAATCGCGATGGCGCACCCCCGCCGGGCATCTTTCGGCTCTTTGCCATTGGCGAGCTTGTCGGCTATAAGCCATTCGCGATCCACGCAGCACCTTGGTGGTTATGGTGGGTGAGTGGTGATGGCCAATGTCGAGACGAGACACATGAATGAATATACATTCTTATGAAGCGGATGCAACATACGAGCGCATCTTCTATGAGCAGCGGCTCGACTACATGTCTATTTCATCGAGATCTGGGCGCGCAATAGCTCACGACGAGGAGCCAGCTCCATCAAGCCACATTCGAACGGTTCGGAGACGCACACTGCGGGGAGCGCACATAGAGCGCACATACGGGCTATCTCCTTCCAAGAGCGGAGCCCCGCCAAGGGGTGTCGACGGGGGTGTAACGGCGACGGGGGTGCTCTCGCGTCAGCGGGGCAACTTGATTACCATCGTTAGTACGCGTTAGTAGCGAGATAATGCACCATAATGCAGGGTGCCAATCGACAGATCTCGGAACGTAGACCCCCGAACCGCGGAAATTCGGCTTGCATCGGCAAAGCGAAGCCCACAAAAAGCATTTCCGACTTTGTTCACGAAACATCCCGCGCACACACCTTCGCTTCCGGTGACACAAAGACCGGTAAAAAGACACCGGGGGAGCCGGGACACAAAGACCGGTACTGTATCGTGGAGCCTGTGTTCGGGGGGCTCTGGGCCCGCAACGTATCGATAGGCAGGAGCGCCGTCGTGGCTGCGAGAAGGGCA